>CM070497.1:36686135-36718635 GCA_036324585.1 Champsocephalus esox
GCTGATTGGAGCTGTCAGCTGCGTTTATTAACTATGATGAATCACCCCTTCGCTTCACATCCAATCAGAGGCCTCTCGCAGGAGCTCAAAGCTGGTCACCTTTCACTAAGTGATGTCTCTATGCCCACGGTGCGCCAGCCAGTGATTGGCCTGGCTGGCTGACGATGCCACTGCCGTGTGGAGATATATAACGTAGTCTGCCGGTGGATAACGAGGCGGCCAGCTGACGGCAGGCCGCACGACAAGTGGGGATTTTTGGGAGTTGAATTGGAGTATTATAACTCAGCGAGACGTGGATTGTAAAAGCGTTCTCGTGACCTTGCCTTGAGGACTCGGAGAGAACAAAGTTCAGTCTTTGCTGCATAATATAAATAACATTTTAACCAGCGGGCTGACAGCTGCACTGAATTAGAATAATCACAAGGCTTCTCCTGGAGCCTCGCCGTTCCTCCTGAACAACCTCAGTCCTCGCATAAATATACAAACAGGAAATGCACATCTTGCATTCCTTTATTTATTGACTTCATCTGCGTTGCTTTGCACATCGGTCTGCAACATCATCTATCGTATCCTCCTCCGTCTCTTCTTCATGTGATTTGAATGGGGATGAAACCCTCCGTCATGCAGAGTCCTCCGCACACGGTACCCACCCAGCACCAGGGGCCGTGGGCAGCTAGTGCACAGTGCCCGGGGGGCAATGGGAGTGAGGGGGGGAGGGGGGTGCATGCATGGTGCCTTGCTCAAGGGCACCACGGCAGGGCAGGAGGTGAACTGGGACCTCTCCGAGTAGCAGTCCACTCTCCATATGTTAGGTCTGGTCGGGGACTCGAACCGGCGGCCCTACGGCTCCCAGTCCAAGCACCTACTTTTTTTTAATCTTTTATTTTCAAAAATAGACATGTAACATCTCAGCACAACTACACAAAGCATTGCTCAGAACACACACATTCAGTATTTCATAGCACTATCTTAAAGGTAGTGTGCCTTCATCGTTCCGTTCAAAGTTGAAGCACAACGCTCCCTCCTCCTCCTCCATCTCCACTAGCCCGCTGCCATCCACAACACCCTCTCAACATGTGTCCTTGTCCACATGTATTAGCACTGTATTCAGCCACCTATGGGCAAACAGCCCTGCTGCCTTGTGGGTAAGCCCAGTTAGGCAAAGGCTGAGGGAGCACACCCTGACAGAAAAACAATGTGCTGGCGGTGCGCTATAGGCGGGCCTTAAAAAAACCAAGGACCCGGCAGCCTCCTGCAGCCGGGATGGGGGACTGGTCGTCATGGGTTACCCACGCCACCGGGTTTATCTCATCGTGGTGGAGATAGTGCTACTGGGAAGTGCGCACCCCCTATGGCACCACCTCTGACCGTGGTGAAGGACCTGGACCTTACAGCGCAGGGCTACCGTCCCTTTGTCCTGCCCTCTTCACGGCATGCCACACCTCTGACATGGGCTCTGTTCCCCCTGATTGGACCGCACGCCTTGCATGGCTCAGAACATAAAAGATTCACAGTGCATGCATCCTTCTTCTCAATCCCCCCAAACAGCCACAGCTCCTTCCCTTCCATTCCTCCCACATCCCATCCATTCCAGCATCTCCCAATTAACCCTTTCATCCTGTTTTAATTCATACTGCCACCCCTCCAGCACCCACACATGTACACACATTTCTCCCACCCATTCTTTCCTTAAAGCAGGGGTGTCAAACTCAAGGCCCGGGGGCCACATTCGGCCCGCGACTTCATTTTCTGTGGCCCCACAAGAGCTGGCAAAGAATATAATATGTTTATTATACGGTTACATGCTACAGAAGCACGTTGCCCATAAACTACATGTCCCACAATGCATCTCAAATATGACTTTTTCTCAGAATTTGCCTTTTTTTCTTCAAAAATATGCATTTTTTCATAGAATTCCTTTTTCTCAGAATTAGATTTGTATTTCAAAATGTCACTTCTATTTCTTTTTTCTCCAGAATTTGGCTTTTCTTTTTTTGGGAGGGAGAGAGAGGGAGAGAGGGAGAGAGATGGAGAGAGAGAAATCAATAGATTCTTGTAGACACAGTCTCAAGTCTCCAACACGGCCCGTATGGATCAGGCGTCACGGAGACGAAGTGCAGCGACAGTTAGTCAGCCGTGGATCTGGGCGTCTTTAACAGAACAGACTCCAGAGGACGCTTTCGTTATGAAGACTCAGGGCGTCCAAACTACAGTATAATAAACGTCTGCTTGTCTTATATTGTACTTCTTCAATATATATCTTCAAATATATTAATATGTCAATAAACCCACTTTTCTCAATGCAGTCAATTCAAGTTGAAAACAAGTTCTAACAAATCTAAGTTGAAAAGACAAAGCCCAATAACTGGCATGTTCAAGTGTCAAGAACAATGTACCTACATTGGATCGATCTGTCCGACTTATAGCTGAACTTATGAGGCGATGTAGCTCCAGTGAGCGGCCAAGACCGACTGTACGTATATCGGTCTGGATGTGGCCCTCGGTGAAAAAGGTTTGGACACCTGTAATAAATGCTTCCACCCCAGCTCCACCCCAGCTCCACCCCAGCTCCACCCCAGCTCCACCCCAGCTTCCACCCCAGCTTCCACCCCAGCTTCCCCCCCAGCATCCACCCCAGCTTCCCCCCCAGCATCCACCCCAGCTTCCCCCCCAGCATCCACCCCAGCTCCACCCCAGCTTCCACCCCAGCTTCCACCCCAGCTTCCACCATACCACCACCCCAGCTTCCACCCCAGCTTCCACCCCAGCTTCCACCCAGCTTCCACCCCAGCTTCCACCCCAGCTCCACCCCAGCTTCCACCCCAGCTTCCACCCCAGCTCCACCCCAGCTTCCACCCCAGCTTCCACCCCAGCTCCACCCCAACTTCCACCCCAGCTTTCACCCCAGCTTCCACCCAGCTTCCACCCCAGCTCCACCCCAGCTTCCACCCCAGCTTCCACCCCAGCTTCCACCCCAGCTTCCACCCCAGCTTCCACCACACCACCACCCCAGCTTCCACCCCAGCTTCCACCCCAGCTTCCACCCCAGCTCCACCCCAACTTCCACCCCAGCTTCCACCCCAGCTTCCACCCCAGCTTCCACCCCAGCTTCTTTTTTGACACGGAAATTATCTTTTAAGATTGACAAACATCATGTGTGTAATGCGTGGCACAATTCAAACGGGATCGAAAGATAAGTTTTCTCTCCATCGACTTCAATACATACTTTTTCCAAAATAAAGTCCCATGGGGCGGAAGATGGGCGGGACTTCGCCTCTCTCTAGTCAACCCAGGGAGTAAAGCATCTACACGTATTAGTCCTTTGACCCCTAACCCTCTCTGGCTTCCACTCATACTGCTTTCTCTATCATTTCTATTTGTTTTGACTTATTATTTGCTCGTTGGGTCCCTTAAAGGCGCTATACAAATGTCATATATTATAATTATACTATAAATAAACTGGTTTCAATCCATTTGACTGGAATTGTACTTCATGATTGTTTGAGACCAATAACATGGATTGATTGATTGAGGAAATAATAACGAAACTGTTTCAAAGTGGGTAGCAGACATGGCCTTTTTGGGCCCCCTGGTGGTCGGAGAGGGTACAGGGTCCCAATGGGTAGTATAGCGTTAATTGGACCCTTGCATGGGGGGTGGCTGGGGGGCGGGGCTTGGTATTTCCCAGAACCCCCGGCGGGTCCCGCTATTTTACAAACGTCGGGGGGGGCGAGATAACGGGGGTCTTATGGCGGGTTGTCCCACTCCCTGTGTATTACTCAGTAAGCGGGCTCCCATATTAGGGCCAAGTACGCTACTTTCTAACTGTGAAACGTGTGTGTATGTGTGTGTGTGTGTGTGTGTGTGTGTGTGTGTGTTTCTAAAATGACTGCTCGTGTCTGGCTGGTGCATGCGTTGCTTAACAAAGTCAGCATCGCTATGGGCTACAGTCTGCAGAAGTGAGCACACCCACTCCTTAAATAACTTGTGTAAATCTGCTCGGTGGCAAACCGTGCAGGGCTGCTTATATCCGGAGCAACTGCCGGCTATAAATGCATTTGACTGAATCAGCGTGAAGCGAGGAATGGCAGAAATAAGAGCAGCGAAGTGTGCTTAGTCAACAAACTCTGGATACATAAGGGCAGGAGGAATAAAGTTAGGAGAACAGGCAGGAGAGCGTCTCTCTGGAGGAGATGCAGCACAACATGTTTCTACCGCTCTGACTATCACATCCTTTGCTCAAGTAGAAGTACAGATACTTAATTCTGGTAGAAGTAGATGTACTTACTAAACTTCTTTACTCAAGTAAATGTAAAGAGGCTTTGAAGTGTACTTCAGTAAAAAGTACCCATAACTAGCAGCTGCTTTAAAGAGTACCTGACCTCCCTTTATATTAATATTAGTATTTGAGTTCAACATGAGAGAAGTAGAAAGTACGGGTATTTGAGTTCAACATGTGAGAAGTAGAAAGTACAGGTATTTGAGTTCAACATGAGAGAAGTAGAAAGTACAGGTATTTGTGTTCAACATGTAAGAAGTAGAAAGTACAGGTATTTGAGTTCAACATGTAAGAAGTAGAAAGTACAGGTATTTGAGTTCAACATGTAAGAAGTAGAAAGTACAGGTATTTGAGTTCAACATGAGAGAAGTAGAAAGTACAGGTATTTGAGTTCAACATGAGAGAAGTAGAAAGTACAGGTATTTGAGTTCAACATGTGAGAAGTAGAAAGTACAGGTATTTGAGTTCAACATGTGAGAAGTAGAAAGTACAGGTATTTGAGTTCAACATGTAAGAAGTAGAAAGTACAGGTATTTGAGTTCAACATGAGAGAAGTAGAAAGTACAGGTATTTGAGTTCAACATGTAAGAAGTAGAAAGTACAGGTATTTGAGTTCAACATGTAAGAAGTATAAAGTACAGGTATTTGAGTTCAACATGTGAGAAGTAGAAAGTACAGGTATTTGAGTTCAACATGAGAGAAGTAGAAAGTACAGGTATTTGAGTTCAACATGAGAGAAGTAGAAAGTACAGGTATTTGAGTTCAACATGTAAGAAGTAGAAAGTACAGGTATTTGAGTTCAACATGTAAGAAGTAGAAAGTACAGGTATTTGAGTTCAACATGTGAGAAGTAGAAAGTACAGGTATTTGAGTTCAACATGTAAGAAGTAGAAAGTACAGGTATTTGAGTTCAACATCTAAGAAGTAGAAAGTACAGGTATTTGAGTTCAACATGTAAGAAGTAGAAAGTACAGGTATTTGAGTTCAACATGTAAGAAGTATAAAGTACAGGTATTTGTGTTCAACATGTAAGAAGTAGAAAGTACAGGTATTTGTGTTCAACATGTGAAAAGTAGAAAGTACAGGTATTTGTGTTCAACATGAGAGAAGTAGAAAGTACAGGTACTCTTTAAAACAGCTGCTAGCTATGGGTACTTTTTACTGAAGTACACTTCAAAGCCTCTTTACTTTTACTTGAGTAAAGAAGTTTAGTCAGTACTTCTACTTTCACCAGAGTATGTTTAAGTATCTGTACTTCTACTCGAATCAAGGATGTGTGTACTTCTGCCTTCTCTGCAGGGGGAGAGACAGCAGCAGATATCTGTGAGCATTGGCAGCTCGTAATGAGAGTGGCTTCCTCCTTCCTCCAGCGGTGGATGCTGACAGCCTCTCAGGGATGTGAGGCTCTTACAGATGTTTTCACACTCTCAACACGAGCTCACAGACGCACACGTCGCTTCAAGGTTGACTTCGCTTGTAGGAGGGAGGAGGACGACATGCGTTTGAAGTCTTGACATGTGGAGAAGACACAGTATCGAGCTTTGGTGTTCCGGGGGGGGCTTATGAGTGGTGAGTGGGTGATATACAGACACCAGCCAACAGGGAGGAGGACGCAGATTAACGACAGGGTTTAAACCGAACAGACGTCAATACGGGAAGAGATTCATTACGAGCCAGTTTCTGATTACAGCATATCCGCCAGAGAACATCTGAACCATGCACAGGCTGGAGACAGATAGCTCAACACTTTACATCTGCCCAGACCAGTGATTTCAAACCGAGCCACGGTGCATTCAAAACATCCCGCGGCGGCACACCAACAACCCAAAAGTTACTAAAAGACCCAATGTAGCCTACATCTATATACTTTGATCATTTCATGACGAGTGTATCAAGCTGGCTACGAGCTCAGCTCCTAAATGGCTAGCTTTGTTTTTGTTCTCATTAACGTTACCTCACTTTGTTAACGCAGGTGAAAGTCTATTTTCTTGTGTTGAAGTGTTTTGTTTGGGGATGACGTTTAAGCTTGCCTATACATTGCACTGTTGGGTTTTATTTGCAGCAACTAATTCATATTTTTTTGGACCAAGTAGTGCTGTAGCGACTTAAAAATATCGTCGGCGACATATTTCCGCGTCGACGCGTCGCTACACACACGTTGGTCGCCCACAGCAACAAGCAGTTCTAGCTGTGGTGGCTACCATTAGCAGCTCGCATTTGCTCTCCGATTTTTACATTAAAATGGAATTATGGATCATAAATTCAATAATTTTTGTATACAGAGACGTTAAAAACCTATGGATTAACCGATTCAGCCGTGTTTAATGCCATTGAACACGTCTTTTGATCAGATTGACAGCTACGGTGAGACGATCTCCCTAGAAGCTGTAAAGGTACGTGTTGTGATGTCTGTGTTTGCTTCCCCTGTCCGAGTCCAGATCACTCAGTGATGAAACTATATACCTACATAATCTGTGGAGTCTCAGCTTTAATCGGATATCTTGTACGTGCAGCTACGATGAGTAATAAGGGTACTTTTATCTTGAGTTCTGTGCCAATGTCCGTTATGAGACGTGTGTTTTGTTTTGGTAAACATGGTCTGTATCGTCAGTTAGCTGAGATTATTCCCGTTAATCTGGTATAACACATTAATAGGTTCTTAAATATTAAGATCCCCTGAGACACAGTATCGTGAAAAAAATGTGTTTTACATTACGTTTTTTTTACATTACGTTTTTTATGAATTGAACAACAGAAAAATAGACGTTAGATTTGTCGACTAATCGATCAAATAATCGCCCGATTAATCGTTTTCAAAATAATCGTTTCCCCCCAGCACCAGGACCACGTAAGTGAAATCGGACAGTTTCTCACGGCACACATGGCGATTTTTCACGGCACAGTGTTTAAAAATCACTCGTTCAGACTAAGCTGTAATTACGTTACTGATGCCCTCGACATGATAGGACAGGGACACACATGGGGGATAAAGGGTGTCGACTAGGGGTGTAACGGTTCACAGACGTCACGGTTCGGTTCGTACCTCGGTTTGGAGGTCACGGTTCGGTACAACAAGAAAAAGCAAAAAAAGTCCCAAATGCGTAATTCCAGGTTTGTTATTTACTTTTGAACAGTAGAGCAAGTTTCAGTCTCAAAATAAGGAACTCTGACATTTTGAATAATTAACTGTATTAAACAGTTAAAAACAAACACACACACTCAGATGGCCATAGTATCTATAATGGCTGATGTCAAACTAAAAGGTTTCATCAAGCTGTAAAACTAAAAAGAATGTCTTGAAAATATTACATCATAAATAATAAGCCAAAAGCTTCCGTTATTTATTTTGGTCTCTCGGCTCTCATGTCTCTTGGCTTCTTAAAAACCGCGGGATCAGCTGTTGATCAGCTGTTGTCTTTTGGGGCTCCGGTGATTGGCTAATCTGGGTGATCCCTTCTGATATGATTTAGCATGTTTGGCGTGTGTTCTCATTAGAATACCGCACCGCTGTAGAGCAACGCCGACACACCGTCCTCGTCCGATCCACCTCTCGCACACTTCATCGTTGTTGTAGTCCACAGGGAACCCGAAATGTTCCCACACAGCTGAGTTAGAAGAAGCAGGTGGGTTCTAGCTCCTGTGTGTTATCTGAAATCTCCATATTAACTTTTCTTCTTCTTGTATTTTGTTCGTTTTGTTGTTGTTTCTTCTTGTTCTTCATTTGTTGTTTAAGGGCGGCTGGCAAACAGCTTTTAGGCGCAATACCGCCCCCTGGAGTATAAATAGTGTAATGGATGCTGCCCTGAAGGACAGACTTTTTTCCCACTCGTAAAAAAAAGGCGTATTCGCCGTGTGACTGCATGTGCCGAACCGTGACGTCCGAACCGTGACATTACGGGACGAATACGGATACCGTTACACCCCTAGTGTCGACATATTTAAAAGTTCTGCACTGATAACGTTTTTAAGATAAGCGCTACCAACCTAAATGCTATAGTATCACCTCCAAACTACTGAGGGCAGTCCGCAGGCCGCGGTGAAATGTTAGCCGTATAAACTCATCCTTATCCAAAGGACGGACACCTCCTGGAGTCTGTGTTGTTCTTATCCGCCCGTCACCTCACCTCAGCTGCTGAAGTCTCTCTGGATGCTGCTCAGACTGTCGATTACTTTCATTTGTGTTATATTTCTCTCACTTCTGTCGTTGTGGAGCTAAAGGACAAGAGAGTGGTGCGGGAATGACTCCTTAAACCCAGAAGCTGCTTACCCAGAAGTCTTTTAACTTGTTTTAGCACCTACTGTATGTACGATGTTGTTTTTAAACTATTCTGTATCGCTTGTATGCACGGTTTTCATGAATCTGTTATTCCATTATGTTTATTTATTGTGTTCCTTTCTCTTGTCGTCTTGTTAAATGTTAATGATGATGAAAAGCACTTTGAATTGCCTCTGTGTCTGAACATGTGCTCCATAAATAAACGTACCTTCACTTATAGTTCCCCAAACTCGAAGTCAACGTTTCGTTGAACGTGTTTGAGGTGAAATGGGATCTGTGGTTAAAATTAGCTGAGGAGATTTGCACATCTTGTTCTACGACATAAAATACTCCACTGTTGAATATCTGAAGCTTCGATGGCCGCGTTCACACTGCGGTACTTTCCCACAAAGGTTCATGCGAACTTAGTTCATGCGAACTCTTTAGTTCTCATGAACTAAGTACAGATCGCGTTCACACCAGAAAAGTCCCTGAGGGGAGGATTAGGCAAATGAAGCCGCTGACGTCACTTCTTCTTCTTCTGCTTGGGTTTACTGGCAGGCCGCAAACCACTTCACGGCGTATACTGCCGCCCGGAGTCCCCGGCCGGAAGTCCCCGGAGTTGGGGAAGGCTTCAGTAGCAGCTGCTGGGAGTCCCAGCAGCTGCTACTGAAGCCTTCCGAGTAAATCGCCAGAACGCCGACACCTCCTCATCTCCACCGCTCCCATGTTTTATTTTGTGTTGCCATAAGTTAGTCTCTCTGCGTTTCTGCGCTGGGCTAATGCTAATGCTAATAATGCTAATAATGCTAATGCGAGGATAATAAAATGGCGGCTTCACAAAACTCTTTGGGAGTGTTACGGGGCGTGGTTTGCAATCCGCCCAGCCAATCAGACATATAGCTATTTCCTCACTAAAGAGCCGCTCCAAAGTCCCTGCTCTCTAGCAGGGACTTTGGAGCGGGTAAAAAGGTTCGCATGAACTACTTTTAGTACCGGCTGTTTTTGGTGTGAACGCGATCATGAACTAAGTTCGCATGAACCTTTGTGGGAAAAGTACCGCAGTGTGAACGCGGCTTATGTGTCGGAAAACTGCAGTAAAAGAATCGACTAAAGTCATCATGCCAAACATTAGCCGCTTTTAGCTTAGTGGTGGATACACCCGCGATGTCGTTCCTTTATAGCCCAACGTTAGCTTTTCATTTCTGCCAATTGCATTTATGCTTCAAAAATCACAACGTGGTGTTCCTATTTATACTACGTTTTTATTTTCGTTTTCATTATGTGTTGGTGCTTTTATGACTTCTTAACACGTGGCTTGTGTGTTCATTTATCATTGTACGATTCCTATGATGATGTTCTATTGTTTTGTCAAGCACTTTGTGACTTTGTCTGTGAAAAGCGCTTTATTAAAGGTGGGGTAGGTACGTTTCAGAAACCGGCTCGAGATACCCTTTTTGTTATATTCCATGGAATGCTCTTAACATCCGATAGCAATGAATATCTGAAGTGCTTTGACAACAAATCCATAAAGAAATGTCATCTGTGGAAGCCGTGATACTGTAAAAAGCACAACCGATTGGACGGCCTACCTGCCTGTCAGTCTTCCATCGGGGCACACACTGATCTCGTGCCCTCATTGGTCATGTGCGCGTCCGTGTGTGTCGGGGGAGGGGCTCTGTGAGGAAGGGGCAGATTTTCTCCGGTTGTGTATTTTCAGATTCTAGCGATCTCGAGCCGGTTTCTCAAACGTACCTACCCCACCTTTAAGATATGGAGATGATGCTGCTGAACAGCACGTGTTAGTATCGAGTGTTTGCTCCAGAGTTCCCGTGTGAATATTTTTTCGCCGGTCAACATGTCCGTTAAAGTTTAAATCTTCCGGACAAAATTTGAAAAGTGCCGGTCAAAGGTCTTCTTTGTTATTTATTGAGCTTTAAAACGAATTGATATTATTCGATATTAAACAAACTAATTATAGCAGATTAACTATCACAAAGTGTTCAGTAATTTATTATAACACGGGAATAATAAACGGACCGCTCTCCCTCCTGACAGCCCGTCAGTATCATGCAGCTCGCGGATCAGTGATGAGTGACCCGACAGTAACACTAAACACATCTATAACTAGTTACGGTAGTTTGAGAGGTCATTAAAATAGCTACGTGTGATATCCTAACCTGAAGTGTGTGTTTTGTCCGCTCACCTCTCTCTCTCTCTCTCTCCCTCCCCCCCTCTCCCTCCCTCTCTCTCCCCCTCTCTCTCCCTCTCTCTCTCTCTCTCTCTCTCTCTCTCCCCCTCTCTCCCTCTCTCTCTCCCCCCTCTCTCTGTCTCTCTCTCCCTCTCTCTCTCTCTCTCCCTCTCCCTCTCCCCTCTCTCCCTCTCTCTCTCTCTCCTCTCTCTCTCTCTCTCCCTCTCTCTCTCCCTCTCTCTCCCCTCTCTCCCTCTCTCTCTCCCTCCCCCTCTCTGTCTCTCTCTCCCTCCCCCTCTCTCCCTCCCTCTCTCTCTCTCTCTCTCTCTCTCTCCCCTCTCTCTCTCTCTCTCTCTCCCTCTCTCTCTCTGTCTCTCTCTCTCTCCCTCTCTCTCCTCTCCCTCTCTCTCTCTCTCCCCCTCTCTCCCTCTCTCTCTCCCTCCCCCTCTCTCCCTCTCTCTCCCTCTCCCTCTCTCTCTCTCCCTCTCTCTCTCGTGGAGAAGAGGTGGAGATGTTATAGTTTGCATGAAGACGATGTGCTTGTGTATGTGCTCAATGTAAAGTGGAAGCAACACACTTAACCAGTAGCTTCCTTATACAGAAGCTTCTCATACAGAAGCTTTGAGCTGAAAGAGAGACATCACAACAAGTCAAGCTGCTCGAGAGAAAGGATACAAGGATTGAACACGGGGATATCATGTTGGGAAAGTGCTGACATCAAAACATTCATGATAATAACAATGATGACATGTTTACAAGTAAAGGGTTGCTCAGTAATCCTCTAAAACAGGGGTGTCAAACTCAATTTCATCCCGGGCCACATCAGCATTATGGTTGCACTCAAAGGGCCGGTTGTGATTTTAATTATATATAATTATACATATGTAAATATATAATATGTATTAAATAATATATTACATTGTTGGCCCTGCATTGGATTATTATCAGTTCTGGTAATATCTTCAGAAATAACTACGTCTGAAAGCAGAAGTCTAGGGCAAATAATTGAAAGTAAATATTCAACAATTACACCAATTGTATTGTATATTCTTTGCAAGCTCTTGCGGGCCACATAAAATTAGGTCGCGGGCCGGATTTGGCCCCCGGGCCTTGAGTTTGACACCCCTGAAAGCCCTACAGAGGAATTGACCATGTTGGAAAACTGCATCATCTCAATTTTTGCGTTGCTCACACATCTGACTCACAGGCGTCCAACCCCAGAGGTAAAAGCACGCTGCCCCCCGTTAAAGACCTGATAATAATTAGCTAAATCAACCCAATGGAGCTACTGCGTGGTGTGGTAGATTCATGGATGTATAAAGAGAACTGGATACAGATTTAGAGGCGGGACATTCATTGTTATGGGCTCATATAGCATGCTCACGCAGCGTCCACACAGTGGCGTGCGTTGAAGCTTGCCGGTGGGCGTGTCTGAAGCTCGACCAACAACCAATCACGTGAATCTCCCGCCCCGGACACACAAGCACGCGGTTCGATTGGCTAGAGCTTGTACTGGCATATGATTTGATCGGCTGACGCTTCCGTCGAAGCTTCAAAAGTTGAACATTGCTCTACTTTGAAGTAAAGCGAAGCGACGGAACCACAATGCAGTTGGGCAAAGCATGACGTCACCCCATTCAAAGTGAACGGGCAGAAGCGTTGAAGCTTGGCTACGAGTTCAGCTCCGTGAGGACGGGCCGCCACTTTACTGAAACCCCAAATATCTGCTGACTTACAGACGTCTTGTTCCCACGGGAAATCAATGGGGACATGTATTTTGGGGGTCAACGACCTCACAGACAGAAACTGTAGTACCACCATTTGGCCACTACGGAAATGTGCTTTTCCATTCGGTGGTCTTTCTTGGGACTTCATTAGATTGTGCATTCAAAAATCATGTTAAGCTTTCAGATTCCTTTTTAAATGGCAACTTCCAGGGATTCACTTTGACTGATGGTAAGAGAATAAGATGGAATCAAAAAAATTGTCCAATTAAATGGCCCTTTGTATCTAAAGTAGTGATTTTCAAGATTGTATTCACGATAGATAGATAGATGGAGAGATGGAGAGATAGATAGATGGATAGATGGATGGAGAGATAGATGGAGAGATAGATAGATGGATAGATAGATGGAGAGATAGATGGAGAGATAGATAGATGGAGAGATAGATAGATAGATGGATGGAGAGATGGAGAGATAGATAGATAGATAGATGGAGAGATAGATAGATTGATAGATAGATAGATGGATAGATAGATAGATAGATAGATGGAGAGATAGATAGATATATAGATAGATGGAGAGATAGATAGATGGAGAGATAGATAGATAGAGAGATGGATGGAGAGATAGATAGATAGATGGAGAGATAGATAGATAGATAGATAGATAGATAGATAGATGGATAGATAGATAGATGGAGAGATGGATGGAGAGATAGATGGAGAGATAGATGGATAGATAGATAGATAGATGGAGAGATAGATAGATGAATAGATAGATGGAGAGATAGATAGATAGATGGAGAGATAGATAGATAGATGGAGAGATAGATAGATGAAGAGATGGAGAGATAGATATATATATATCGATAGATGGAGAGATAGATAGATAGATGGATGGAGAGATAGATAGATAGTTGGAGAGATAGATAGATAGATGGAGAGATAGATAGATAGATGGAGAGATGGAGAGATAGATAGATAGATGGAGAGATGGAGAGATAGATAGATAGATGGAGAGATAGATAGATAGATGGAGAGATAGATAGATAGATGGAGAGATAGATATATAGATGGATGGAGAGATAGATAGATAGTTGGAGAGATAGATAGATAGATGAAGAGATAGATAGATAGATGGATGGAGAGATGGAGAGATAGATAGATAGGTCGAGAGATGGAGAGATAGATAGATAGATGGAGAGATAGATAGATAGATAGATAGATAGATAGATAGATATGGCACTTTCACACCGGAGTACTTTCCCCGTTTAGTTCCGTTAGTACCCCTTATGTCGCGTTCACACCAAAAAGAGTACTCAGTGCCGGGAACTTTTACCCCCATTTTGAGTGCCTGCTGAGAGGTGGTACTCTCCTGGGGGGAACAAAGTGCCCCAGTTCTGATTGGCTGGGCGAACTGCAAACCACGCCCCGTAAAACTCTGAAATGTTTTGTAGAGCGGCCATTTTATTATCCTCGCATTAGCATTATTAGCATTAGCATTAGCCCAGCGCAGAAACGCAGAGAGACTCACTTATGGCAACACAAAATAAAACATGGGAGCGGTGGAGATGAGGAGGTGTCGGCGTTCTGGCGATTTACTCGGAAGGCTTCAGTAGAAGCTGCTGGGACTCCCAGCAGCTTCTACTGAAGCCTTCCCCAACTCCGGGGACTTCCGGCCGGGGACTTTGGGCGGCCTGAAGTGGTTTGCGGCCTGCCAGTAAACCCAAAGCAGAAGAAGAAGAAGTGACGTCAGCGGCTTCATTTGCCTAATCCTCCCTCAGGGAACTTATTCCGGTGTGAACGCGATCGGCTCTTAGTTCCATGGGGGCACTAAGAGCTGGGAACTAAGCGGCAAAGTACTTGGTGTGAAAGCGGCTATAGATAGATATATAGATGGATAGTGTACCGTGTGGCCACCCTACATGTCTCTCTAATGAAATCAGACTGATGCCTATGGCCATTTCAAGGGTAACAGGTGTTCAGGCTGTGTGTGTGTGTGTGTGTGTGTGTGTGTGTGTGTGTGTGTGTGGTGTGTGTGTCAGTAGAGATTAGTGAGTGCGGTCAGAGACATAGGGTCGATTATGGAATTAAAGGATGATCGCGGCTGCCTGTTGTTCCTATAGCCGGGGATCACCGAGTCCTAATGCCTCTCTGAGACGCACATGAGACACAGAGAGGCCCGAGATAAGGGGCTAGGGCACAGGCCATCAGCAAATTAACGTATCATTAATGATTTATCAATGATTTTCTTTCAGCATGAAATGCAGATAGCAGAAACATGGCTATTGTGGACGGTACGGGTGATACGAGACAAAGAAAAAGTAAATCCAATTGAAAGAAAATAAGAAAAACCCTGAACTCGTATATACTGTATCTCCACCACTGCATCGAAAACAAGAATCCCCACGGAGCACTTTTCATATCACCCCCCTTTCAAACCATGGGGCTTTTTTCTGTAGTGTACATGTCTTGGCCTCTGCTCAACTGAGTGCAGATCTGACACATACAGCGCTGCTGCAGCGATCACAACCCAGCTCTGGGATCTAATCATGTCTGCTTCGATCCCTCCGCTGTCACCTTGCCCTTTAATTTCCTCACAAAGGGCCGAGGAGGCAAAGTGGACTCATGCTTTCTGTCTCTGTGTCTTAGCTGTACCCTGGGACTCACTCATTAACCCTCACCCCGTTAGACTTCTGCTCGACGATCCTTCTCTAATGATAACTCTGCTCTTTCTCCGTTTCCCTTTCTGCTTTGTTTTAAATGTCCATCACTGTCTCACAGCAACATTCCTTCACCACTCATACACAGTTAGGGTACTATCGAGACGGACACACTGCTCATAACAGAACTCAACGACAGAACCAGGCTTCTCTAAAAAAGAGATGTATACTTAGGTTTCAATCGACAGGTATTTGAACCAGCATCGAAACAGTTTGAAGATAAGTCCATTGGTGTATAGCCAAAAGGTCAAGACCTCCCTCCTCATGATGAAGAACACAGTTATTGTGGCATAGAGCAGCGTTTCTCAAACTTTTTCATACCACTTAACCAATAACAAAACTCTCACGGACCACCTAACTCCACAAATATCCAAAAACACATCGGTTTTTACAATTCGCATGAAAATGGTACAAACAAGTGGCAACATGTGTAATGAAGGTGTTGACCTGGGCTACATCATGCAATCGAAAGTGAAACTTAACCTCGCTCCATTGCGGAGATATTCCCGCGAGAGTGCGGAAAACTTAAATTAATTAATTTATTTCAAATGTGAAATGTTACCAATATACTCACGGACCACTAGGGGTCGCTCACGGACCACACTTTGAGAAGCACTAGCATAGAGGATCAGGGCCACAATTAAGAACAACAGATTTCACGTTGTTGAATATATGTTCCAGATTTTTTTCTTTGTTTCAGGAATTCTGATTTTAGTTTAAAAATTCAGATTTCTTTTTCAAAATTCTAATTATATTTTAATTCTGACTTTTGTCAAAATTCTGACTTTCATCTCAAAACAAAACAAAAAAATCTCCCTTTTATTTCCTCAGATCTCAAAAAAAGTATTCACATGTGGCCCTAATCTTTTTCCATACATTGTTCTCCTTGTGTGTGCTGAACATTACATACTACATACATACACTACACTACATATCACTACACTACATTACATATCACTACATATCACTACACTACATTACATATCACTACACTACATATCACTACACTACATTACATATCACTACATATCACTACACTACATTACATATCACTACATATCACTACACTACATTACATATCACTACATATCACTACATATCACTACACTACATTACATATCACTACATATCACTACACTACATTACATATCACTACATATCACTACATATCACTACACTACATTACATATCACTACATATCACTACACTACATTACATATCACTACATATCACTACACTACATTACATATCACTACATATCACTACACTACATTACATATCACTACATATCACTACATATCACTACACTACATTACATATCACTACATATCACTACACTACATTACATATCACTACATATCACTACATATCACTACACTACATTACATATCACTACATATCACTACACTACATTACATATCACTACATATCACTACACTACATTACATACACTACATATCACTACACTACATTACATATCACTACATATCACTACACTACATTACATATCACTACATATCACTACACTACATTACATATCACTACATATCACTACACTACATTACATATCACTACATATCACTACACTACATTACATATCACTACATATCACTACACTACATTACATATCACTACATATCACTACACTACATTACATATCACTACATATCACTACACTACATTACATATCACTACATATCACTACACTACATTACACTACACTACATATCACTACACTACATTACATATCACTACATATCACTACACTACATTACATTACACTACATATCACTACACTACATTACATATCACTACATATCACTACACTACATTACATATCACTACATATCACTACACTACATTACATTACACTACATATCACTACACTACATTACATATCACTACATATCACTACACTACATTACATATCACTACATATCACTACACTACATTACATATCACTACATATCACTACACTACATATCACTACATATCACTACACTACATTACATATCACTACATATCACTACACTACATTACATATCACTACACTACATTACATATCACTACATATCACTACACTACATTACATATCACTACATATCACTACACTACATTACATATCACTACATATCACTACACTACATTACATTACACTACATATCACTACATATCACTACATATCACTACATATCACGACATATCACTACATATCACTACACTACATTACATATCACGACATATCACTACATATCACTTGTATCCAAAGCACTACATGTCACTTATTAGACGCTTTCATCCAAAGGGACGTACATACTCAACACTGTGGACAATCCCCACAGGAGCACTTTGGGGTGAAGTGTCTCAGGACATGCTGACTGCAATGGGGTTTGAACCGTAACCCTCTGATCCGAACACCAACGCACAACCCACTGCGCCACACGCCCCATACCTGTCCCTCTCCAGCCTGTAGCAATCTCTCAAATCACAACAACCCAAGTAGGAACCCACTCAACTCGAAAGCTTCTGATGAAAGCTCACGTGTATTTCTTTACTTCAAAAGGAAAACGCATTTGGAAACAGACGGACACCGAGGCACTCGAGATGATGGAAAACAAAACAACGAGAAATGTAGAAAGGCAAATTGTCAAAGTTCATGTCATCATTTTCTTTCTTATTTGTTCTCACTCACAATAATAATTAAAAAAATAAATAAATAAATAATAATTTCCAAATAGTCTGTCATGTTCAACCGGGGCAAGAAGAAGCTTAAAAAAACGTTTCTGGTCCTACCCCCTCTAGCACACATGCTCCTTATAGATAACATATTCGGTCATCGTCATCAGCGATATGTTTGTCTCAATAATACAAAACGATTTGTATTGAGCCATAAACATTTTCTTTTGAATGACTGATTTTAAATGCCATGTAATGTCTTTAATTGTTTGTAAAGCACCTTGAATTGCCTTGTGTTGTGATTTGAGAGATCGCTACAGGCTGGAGAGGGACAGGTATGGGACGTGTGGCGCAGTGGGTTGTGCGTTGGTGTTCGGATCAGAGGGTTCAAACCCCATTGTTTGTTTTTTTTTACAAAACAATCAGAAATAAATTACTTTTACAATGAAATGAAATAACAAATGGGATTTTACAGGTCCTGTTTATAACCGTAATGATTTGGCTCCGAAATAATACTTTCAGTTTAGATAGACTTCAGTTAATAAGTTAATTAACTTTGTTTTTGTAACCGTAAGACTGAACTTTGGGCTCTGGGCAAGTGTGTGTGTGTGTGTGTGTGTGTGTGTGTGTGTGTGTGTGTGTGTGTTGTATTTCTTCAACTAAATGATGAATCATGCAAAAGAAAATATAAACACAAATAATTGTAACCCTCCAGTAGCTGCCCTTTAATATGGAGTCTGCTCTGCTCTCTGACACAGAGATATCTGCAAAGCTATCATTCCACACACAGAGGTATTTGAACATACACAAGCAACCATCGCTATATGAACAACACACACATCTGTCTGTTCCCACTTTGCACAGCGTGATGGAGGCCACCTGCTGTGCTGTGAACCATGACAGCACTGACGGCCCACTAAGAGCCAGCGATGAAATATAAAGTGCATAATGGAGCAGTTTCTCTTTTGAAAGTGTCTTTTTATACAAGAGGAGGGAAGAGGGTTTACAAAACAACCCGTCATCTCAAACCTGTGTTCCCTTCTCGAAGCAATTTAGTCGCGAGGCCACGATGTGTTCATCTGTCTCACACCTCCCACGCGATCTCACGCGACCAGAGAGAACTATTGAATTAGGGCACTATTGTGAGGAGAAAACATGACGGAGAAAACCGACAGAGAAAGGCTCCATCTGACAACACGTGATCCACCTTGTTCTGTGAGTATGTGTAGGTGGAAGGTGTCTGTTTTGATTGGACACAGCACGGTGTGATAATGGAAAACCGTGTGCATGATTGTTCCGGCGACTACAACAGCCTATACCCGAGCAGCTGTGAAGAAGGGAATAACATCGCCATCTGCAGGCCGTCCGGGGCATTACACCCAGACACACATACACCCGCGCACACAAAGAATGCCTATCATGCTCTCCCACGTTCCTCGCTCTTTTCAGTGTGTTCAAACTGCCACGAGGGGAAGCTTCTCCACACAGAACACACACACCAATAGCAGTGAAGCGTTTAGCCACTTCTCCACGAGACTCAGAACTATCTCCCTGTGCAAGCTCACTTCTAGGAAGCATGCAACATCGAGAAGAAACGGTGAACAAAAAGACAGATAGCGGAGAGGAAGAGGGAGGATAGTGACACACAGATGACCTTCGCTGAGAACATGCACAGCTTGGAGCTTAAGCACATCTCAACTGTGAAACAAATAAAACACACACAGCTCGGAGAGAAAAGCTCCTCGGGGCAAAGATGTTCTCCTTCTTACCTATGATGGGAGCCAGGCGGAAGATGTCAGACAGACGACTGTTCACGGGTTCATACGGAGAGTCCTCCAAGAAGTCATTGCCTGGGGAAGAGAGGGAGATGTTTAGGTAGGTAGGTAGGTAGGTAGGTAGGTAGGTAGGTAGGTAGGGAGGTAGGTAGGTAGGTAGGGAGGTAGGTAGGTTGGTAGGTAGGTAGGTAGGTAGGTAGGTAGGTAGGTAGGGAGGTAGGTAGGGAGGTAGGTAGGTAGGGAGGGAGGTAGGGAGGTAGGGAGGTAGGGAGGTAGGTAGGTAGGTAGGTAGGTAGGTAGGGAGGGAGGTGGATGGATGGATGGATGGATAGAGAGAGAGATAGTTAGATAGATGGATAGATGGATGGATGGATAGATGGATGGATAGATGGATAGATGGATGGATAGATAGATAGATAGAAAGATAGATAGATAGATAGATAGATAGATAGATAGATACAGTAGATACAGTAGATAGATGGATGGATGGAGAGATAGATAGATGGATGGATGGATGGATGGATGGAGAGATAGATGGATAGATGGATGGTTAGATGGATGGATGGATAGAGAGATAGATAGATAGAGAGATAGAGAGATAGATAGATAGATGGATGGATGGATGGAGAGATAGATGGATAGATAGATAGAGAGATAGATAGATAGATAGATAGATAGATAGATAGATAGATAGATAGATAGATGTAGAGATAGATAGATAGATGGATGGTTAGATGGATGGATGGATAGAGAGATAGATAGATAGAGAGATAGATAGATAGATAGATGGAGAGATAGATAGATGGATGGATAGATGGATGGTTAGATGGATGGATGGATAGAGAGATAGATAGATAGAGAGATAGATAGATAGATAGATAGAGAGATAGATAGATAGATAGATGGAGAGATAGATAGATGGATGGATGATGATGGATGATAGATGAGAGATAGGAAATAGATATGGATGGAGATAGATGATGGATAGATAGATGGAGGATAGAGAAATAGATAGATGGATGCTTTTACATAAGTACATTTTTGTCTTATCGGTTTATTGTGTTTATTGCTTTTTTATATAATGATTGATTTACAACACTTTTGTCGACTCTGTTGTTTTAAATGTGCGATATAAGTAACGTTGGATATATTGGATATACGTTTGTATTTGGAGCCCCCTTTTTGTTTACCATTGCCCCCCCCCACACACACACTGGCCTGCATGTGACAGGGTTATTTGGGTCAGTCGATATCCACGCCGGCACACAGCACCACGCCTGATTAGGCAGGTTGGTCAGCTGTGTTGCGCAACTGGAAGTGGAGTCATGGCTCTGGATGCAGTTTAGGCTCTGAAAGCTGCTATGATCAACACTTAAAGATGGCACTGCCAGCGCTGAGGGGCTTCACGCTCCATTAGCTCCAAGGACAGAGATTTAGGAGGTCAAAAAGTGTCTCGTCTCTGCAGGACCCTGGCTGGAAGGGGGGCCACATTTCACTGCTGAGTGTCTGTGCGTGATTGCATTGGACTGATATACGGATACAGAGCTGTGTGTGTGTGTGTTCTGGGGTATAGGGAGGGTCATGATGCTACGAGGGGAGGGGGCCAAGTCCGTACTACAGGGGGGAGGAGCTAGGGCCACTAATCCTCCTTTGTTTTCAGAATTCTCCTTTTTAAGAATAAAATTAAAATCCGCAATCTTTTTTTTTATGAATTTCTCTCAAAATTCTGAAATCTTGACTTCAATCTCAGAAAAAAAAACGTCCATCAGATCTAAAAAAAGAATTAAAATGTAGCCCTAATCCACTTCCATCATTGTTCTGACCTTTCTCCTGGAGCTGTGTGCTACTTTTCTTTTGTGTTTTCTAGGGTATAGGGAGAGTCATGATGCTGCGAGGGGAGGGGCCTCTAATCCTCTCACCCCTCACAGAGCACATCAGAAGACCTATGGGGAACGTCCTTTCTACATGAACTGCTCTCGACATGTGGCCCAACAGATATAACAGGTGTAAAGCTTGGACTCTGATCAGCATCAATCAACATCATCTCGTCGACTCGGTTTCAATTGCACTATTTGTAATGTTCTCATTGCATCGTTGGAGGAGCTTGGGACGTCAGACGTGCATTGCTATAACTACAGCTACCGTGCATATGACGATGAAGCCTTTGAGTCTTTGAATGTAATCCACATCTCGGATCTTTGACAGTAAAAACGTTGTTGACGGAGAAGTTCCCTGAAAGCAGGAAACCCACCTTGTAGTGTCTGAGAGACCCATGCTCTTATAGCCACTATGTATACGACAATAAAGCCTTTGAATCTTTGAATCCGATCCGAATCTCGGGTTCTTTGGAGTGTCTTTGACGGTAAAAATGTCCGATAGGTCCATGCACTTACAGCTTCTATGCATAGGACAACAAACCCTTTAATCTTATCAACGTCTTGGTTATTTGGAGTGCTTACGGTTCCCTGGAAACATACGGATACACGCCATGCACTTATAGCTGCGTCCATGTGACAATAACCCTTTGAATGCGATCAAAGTATCAGGTCGTGCTTTTGGCAGTAAACATGTTCGATAGATCCATAGCTACTGTCCGTATGACAACACCCCCTTTGAACCTCTGGCCGTTGGAGTGTTTTCGACGGTGGACACTTTCCCTGAAACCAGTGCGCTCACCTTGTAATGTCTGATAGATGCCCCAGTAGATGCGCAGGCAGTTCTTCTCCTTCTTCATGCCCCGTTTACAGCGGCAGTGGTACAGGGGGCTCTGTTTGATGGCGTCCATGGCGCTCCGGCACTCGTCCTTGGCCTCCAGGCCGGCCACCATGCTGAAGTTACCCTCCTTCCCTCCGGCCACGCACTGCCTCATGGTCCGGTACTTGGTGCTGCACACCTGCTCCTTCAGGCAGTGCTCGCTGGCCCGCACACAGTCCAGCCGGCCGGACCGCAGGCTCTCCTCCGCCACACACCACACACCTGGGGACAGAGGAGGCGCTCAGGGTGAGGATCGGTCAAACTAAACTTATGATTGTGCTTTTAGTTACGTCTTAAAGGTCCCCCCATTATACTGTTTTCATCAATATATCACAGGACTCAGATATATACAGAGCCTGTCTCTGATTGGCTGAAACAGATCATTGCAGCATTACCCATAATCCCCTCTGTTTCAGCCCTATTAGCATTAGCCTATTAGCCTATTAGCATTACCCATAATCCCCTCTGTTTCAGCCCTATTAGCATTAGCCCCGCGCACCAACGGAGAGAGACTAACTAATGGCAACACAAAAAAAAACATGGGAGCGGTGGAGTGATGAGGAGGTGTCTGCCGATTTACGCGGAAGGCTTCAGGAGAAGAAGAAGAAACGACGTCAGCGGCTAATTTGCATAATCTTCCCTCAGGGAACTTATCCCGGTGTGAACGCGATCTGTTCTTAGTTCCATGGGGGAACTAAGTGCAGGCACTAAGTACGGCAAAGTACTTGTGTGAAAGTGGCTAATGGTGCTCTAGGAGGAGATTCAGGTGATAAGGTGGGGTACCTTGGTGCTGATTGGCTAATGGTTACACAAGACAACACATCGTTATGACATCATAAAGTGGCCAAAATCTGATCAGCTCATTTTCAGGTTTTTATAGAAATGGATCAAAAAGAGAGAAAATCTTTGTTCCTGAAACTTTCAGAGTGTCTTTCCACAGAGGGGACACATGTTGATGTAGAAGAGACATGGAGAAGAGGGACACATGTTGATGTAGAAGAGACATGAAGAAGAGGGGACACATGTTGATGTAGAAGAGACATGGAGAAGAGGGGACACATGTTGATGTAGAAGAGACATGAAGAAGAGGGGACACATGTTGATGTAGAAGAGACATGAAGAAGAGGGGACACATGTTGATGTAGGAGAGACATGGAGAAGAGGGGACACATGTTGATGTAGAAGAGACATGAAGAAGAGGGGACACATGTTGATGTAGAAGAGACATGGAGAAGAGGGGACACATGTTGATGTAGAAGAGACATGAAGAAGAGGGGACACATGTTGATGTAGAAGAGACATGAAGAAGAGGGGACACATGTTGATGTAGAAGAGACATGGAGAAGAGGGGACACATGTTGATGTAGAAGAGACATGAAGAAGAGGGGACACATGTTGATGTAGAAGAGACATGAAGAAGAGGGGACACATGTTGATGTAGAAGAGACATGAAGAAGAGGGGACACATGTTGATGTAGAAGAGACATGAAGAAGAGGGGACACATGTTGATGTAGAAGAGACATGAAGAAGAGGGGACACATGTTGATGTAGAAGAGACATGTGATGTAGAAGAGGGGACACATGTTGATGTAGAAGAGACATGAAGAAGAGAGGACACATGTTGATGTAGAAGAGACATGAAGAAGAGGGGACACATGTTGATGTAGAAGAGACATGAAGAAGAGGGGACACATGTTGATGTAGAAGAGACATGAAGAAGAGGGGACACATGTTGATGTAGAAGAGACATGGAGAAGAGGGGACACATGTTGATGTAGAAGAGACATGAAGAAGAGGGGACACATGTTGATGTAGAAGAGACATGAAGAAGAGGGGACACATGTTGATGTAGAAGAGACATGGAGAAGAGGGGACACATGTTGATGTAGAAGAGACATGAAGAAGAGGGGACACATGTTGATGTAGAAGAGACATGGAGAAGAGGGGACACATGTTGATGTAGAAGAGACATGGAGAAGAGGGGACACATGTTGATGTAGAAGAGACATGAAGAAGAGGGGACACATGTTGATGTAGAAGAGACATGGAGAAGAGGGGACACATGTTGATGTAGAAGAGACATGAAGAAGAGGGGACACATGTTGATGTAGAAGAGACATGAAGAAGAGGGGACACATGTTGATGTAGAAGAGACATGAAGAAGAGGGGACACATGTTGATGTAGAAGAGACATGGAGAAGAGGGGACACATGTTGATGTAGAAGAGACATGAAGAAGAGGGGACACATGTTGATGTAGAAGAGACATGAAGAAGAGGGGACACATGTTGATGTAGAAGAGACATGAAGAAGAGGGGACACATGTTGATGTAGAAGAGACATGAAGAAGAGGGGACACATGTTGATGTAGAAGAGACATGGAGAAGAGGGGACACATGTTGATGTAGAAGAGACATGAAGAAGAGGGGACACATGTTGATGTAGAAGAGACATGAAGAAGAGGGGACACATGTTGATGTAGAAGAGACATGAAGAAGAGGGGACACATGTTGATGTAGAAGAGACATGAAGAAGAGGGGACACATGTTGATGTAGAAGAGACATGAAGAAGAGGGGACACATGTTGATGTAGAAGAGACATGAAGAAGAGGGGACACATGTTGATGTAGAAGAGACATGAAGAAGAGGGGACACATGTTGATGTAGAAGAGACATGGATGTTGCATAATAGGTGACCTTTAATGTTTCATATGTATACATGTGTCTGTTGATTCTGTATGTATATATATATATATATATATATATATATATATATATATGTATTTACATATTTTCATATATATTTGTTTTTATATTCAGGATTGTAGGAAACGGTATTTCTCTCTCTCTGTCTGTACACAAACTGAAAGATTGACTTTGACTTTTGACTTTGACTGATTAGCTTACTGTACACTGGAAAACTGAAATCATTACTTTAATGAAAGGTATTATGTCGACACGTGTTCCATAACCGCATTAGGGTTAGCTGAAAGCAAACATGTTAAGTTGAACCTAACGCGTTTTTATCTGGACTACTTTATAGTATTGCTTTCAACTTGCGTGATGCAGCGATGTGAAAAGTGCTGACATAATACATGTAATACAGATGTTTCAGTGCATGACATGTTGCAGGCTCTCCTCCGCGAGACACAACACATCTGGAGACAGAGGGGTTAACACACTCTCACTCCGTCGCTATTGGACGCGTAGGGAGTGAGCGTGTGTTGGAGGGGCATGCATTGTAATGATTGATCAAATACACATACGCCTGCATGTTAATTAGCTCATAAGGTTTGATGACAGCGATAATATTAAGTTTAATACTGTGTTTTTATTTGGACTATACTTTCAACTGACTTAATACAGTTATGTGACATTTGTTGATATAATACATTTAATTAAAATCAACGGTTCCGTTTTTTCAGTGCAGTGTATTTTCTTGGTTCTCCAGAACAGAGGAGGCATTTATTGTAATGATAATAATTAGCCTAATAATACAAGTCTAAATCAAACATGCCTCTTTTGGTTTGTTGCTAATTAGTTCGCAGTATACATGTCCAAGTTTTATAGGCTGCCGTGAAGACAGTTTTTAATTTTGATGTCGTATATGTTGCTTTGTTGGAAGAGCCTGGACTTAAGATGCCTTACTGTGCATATATGAGAATACAGCCTTTGAATCTATTGGCATGACAATTGCAACTTTGCGATCCTCCAGTTACAGATGAAACATCGTTATTGTTTTGACGACAGGTCGGATTTCTTTTTGGACTACATTAGCCTCCACGCACGCGCTCACTGCCCGGCTCCCCCGTTATTAATAGAGCCACTAAACATCATGCGCACTAATGAGATGAATTAGTATCAACCGGACAGATGTTGGGTGTGATACAGAAGCCAGTGAAACTTACCCAAAAGAGGCAGAAGGACGTACAGCACAGGGAGGATCATCGTCTTCCTCTCCATGTGAAACTCAAACCCTTATTGGAACAAAATTGGCGATCAAAAAGCGACTTAACAGTACTTTAATCCCCAGGGTACTTCCAGTGTATTACAATCCATTGGAGAGAGAAAAGACGTGTGCGCTCCAAGACCAGAAGCGAGAAATACAATCCCCTCAGAAAAGAAGAAGTGTCCAGTCCCGATTCTCAGCCAATACAACACGCAGAAAGTGGTTAGTACTCTCTTTTGCTCCCGTGCGGGTGGTCTTCTCGCCGCCGGGATCAGAGCTCGGTGAAAGCAGAACGGGAACGAGAGTCCTCCTCCAAGTCCTGCAAGCGGGATGAGTCCGTGCGTCTGAGTGCGCGCAGCAAACTGGATCCACCGCTGTCTGCGCACTCAGCACGCGGACAGCCAGCTTCCCCTCACACCACAGCGCAGATTCATACACTCACATCGACGTAATGGCATTCAAGTTGTCTTTATATATTTTGTTAAATCGTTGTTTTATTTGTATCGTCCTTTTCTTACAATTTGTGTTTTTGTACGAACCAAATACACCAAGGTAAATTCCTCGTATTGGCAATTACCCTGTTTCTTATTCTGCGCTAAGCCTTCCTTATTATGGCAATATCACCACGGCAGCACAACAAATACAAATAATTAGCCTTCTAATGAGGAGCAGAGACAGGAGTCCCATGGGTCCCCATTATACTCTTATTATACTCTAATTTATTTGGGGTTATAGTATTTGTTTGGTGTTTATTTTTAATCCACTGCTGCTCCAGTCCAGTACAGAGCACGCGGACCACAAAGGGCATGTGGTTGCAGTTATGAAATGAAACCAGCACTATAAACTATCGATGCGTGTGGGCTGGGTGCACATTGCTGACAGAGGGCAAAGAGCATTTTATGAAGGAAAGAAAAGCAACATGTGGAGCTTGTGTGGCAATTTGTTGAGTCTAAATCCCATGTTTAAGGGTGAGTGGGTGACAACATGAATGCACATATGTCTGTGCGGATATTACTCATATGTCAAGCGTGGCACCTCCCAGTTTGCCGTTTTGTTAATCCCATTTGCAACATGACAAAAAGTGTTGTGCAATGTCAGCTGGCACACTACGAAGGCTGTCAGGGTTATGCAAGTCATCGGATTTAGTATACAACATTGCCTCTACAAAATATCTATTTGATACTTGGGGAAACCTGTTCAGTCACACAGAGGAGGCTTGCCGTGGCCTCTGTCGCCATCTGTCGGTGGTTTGAGAGTACAGGTTTCATTTCAAAACCATGCGTTCTTCTTTGTAGCACTCAATATCTCCCGTTGGGGTCATAAAGCAATATGTACATCATATCTAGACGCCTGTTTGATCAATGCACTGTCAAATGGCTGGAGATTTGACGAACATGCATGATAATAATAATAGCATGAATGATGCGCGAGGCGGGTTGTAACTCTTCCCTCAGCTCGTCATTGATCGTGTGGTCTATTCAGTGACTAATCCACTTGGCTAAATACATGGGACCGGACTATGTCAATGAGCCCCTCTCGGCATTAAAGAGTGAGCCGAATCAATCAGGGATGCTGGCGTGCACCGCAGTAAATCAACCACACACACGCGCGCGCGCGCACACACACACACGCACAGAGAGAGATGAAATAGCTTATTTAAGCGTCACTGAACGAGCCCTTATTGAAAAGGAAGCCATGATTAGGTAGATGAATCAATCCTGCAAGGTACAGACACACTTTTCAAAATTACTTTCATTTTTTGTTAATAAGATATGGCCTCAGCCTTTTTGAATACGTCAGACAGGAAAAAGGGCACAATGAATGGCAGGCTCAGTGTACTATCCGGGATAATTGCCTGCTTATGTGATGACTTTGCTGTTCTCAAATCTCCAAAGGGAGCCTTTTTTTGCCAGTCAGGGGGAAGGGCTCTCAGTCTGGTGATTTATGAAAAACCTCAATCAATATGTGGTATTAGTTTTGCAAATGAATGTCAGAATGATGTAGTCCTCTGGTCATTTAACGTTTCACACGGTAATGCGCTTCATGGCACCGGATCAGATCAGCTTTTCTGTGTCCCTGTGGTGAAACCGGATATTGGTCAAAGTCAGGAATTGTGTGACAAATGTAGGCAATGGATTACAGTAAAGAAAGCTGAGTGAGGCCATAAAGCACTTTAATACATTTAAGTGTGAACTGATCAATTACTCACTTTACTGTAAGGGACCACAGTTTGCCAACACTGCTGCAAATTATAAGCAGAAACAGGACAGGAATGGTGAATTAAAAAAGGCAAATGTAATAAAGTAAATGACAGAGTTATACAAATGTACACCTTGTCCATTGTAGTGGTACTCAATTTAGTGGAGTACACAATTAACCTCCTGAACTGTAGTGGGGTAGAAGTACAAAGTAGCAACAACAAATCGAAATACTCAAGTAGGCCTACAAGTACATTTGGTTTATATACATAGTTTAGGTTTGCTATAACTCTCATAGGAGTGAACAGTTCCTTCAATGCTGAATCCAGTTCTCTTTAAACATCCATGACCGTTACTTTTTTTCATCTAAAAGTTAGCCATCAGTTGTTGACACATCCGGGACATTCGTTTAGCTTTAGCTGCGTTGCCGAACCGTTGACGAACCGTTAAAGAACCGTTGACGAACCGTTAAAGAACCGTTGACAAACCGTTAAAGAACCGTTGACGAATCGTTAAATAACCGTTGACGACGAGCCGTTATTCAATGTTGTACCTGTTGATGCTTCGTCTCTCAAAAACATGAATCCAAATAATACATGTTTGTGGTTCATTGTTGTATAAACACAACATTCCAGGAGCGGGGATCTTGAACGCTGCGTCAGCCAAGTAACGTAACTGAAAAAAACGTGACGTCAGCAGCTAATTATCAGTTGTTGACACATCCGGGACATTAGTTTAAACTGCGTCATACGAGTAGCTATTCAAGCTAACGTGCAAGTTAACAAGCTAACCAGCTTTATGTACAGTAGGTTACATATTAATGTCATTATAGCTTACTTATTGAGCCATTTATTGACTTAAAATGAGTTTAGACACACTATTTGAGCAAATCCTTGTCACTGAACAACAGTTAACTGAACAGACTCAAAGAATAAAGGAAGGTATGTTTGTTTTTCTACTTGAATTACGGACAGAAAAATATGCTGAAGCTAACATATGGGGACTTCATTGCTACCTAGCTATGTTAGCAAAAATAAACATTAGCCACCCTCTTATACTTATAATTAATATATATCAGGTTTTACTGGGTTCAACCAATCACAAACACTGGCAAAAAACCTAATTTCGATCTGGGATCAAGTACTTCAATTGATTGATTTAAAATATTAAGATTTGTTATTCACAGTATTCATAAATGCTACAACTAACACATCTTATTTTTCAAACTAAATTATTTTGTCCATTTTCTTTTATCAATTATGTAATCATTTAGTCTATACATTTAAATGTAATGTGACATTAAAACATACTTCTGGTGTGAAATGTAGCTCAGTGCATGTGAGCGCTTTGCTGCATGCTATAGGCTAATCAGTAATCTTTATTTCAGTTAAAGTGGCCATCATCAGATACAATGAGAAGATAAAGAGCGCCACTGAGAGGAATGAAAAGACCAAGGAGGAACTGGAGACAAAGGTGAGTTTATTTCCCTTATTTTAAGATAATGTAAGAGTGCTATTAACACAATGTGCCAGTGTGTAAGGAGCTGACTTATACATCATTTGATATATGAATGATTTAGCAGGCTGTTTGAATTAATACCAACGCTACTGGATGTCTGGATGCTCACCTTTTTAACATACTTTGATTGTTTTGCTATCAGTTTTAACAGGATTATGTCCGCATTTTTCCCAGTGTCAGTAAATAGTGAATTTGACTCTTCCTTTCTGATGGAAATTATGATTTATGACAGAACACAGCCTTATACTCTTTACATGGTGAACTATGATTGCGTTTGACCTTGAATTGTGCCTGTAGATAGATTACAGTAATGTTCATACGGCTTATTGAGTAAGGAACAGTAACATGATAAGTCATTGGTTTATATATTACTATTGTGTTTGTTTTGTCAGGAGCAGCATAAATAATTTCACTGTTCATTTCATTTTGTAATCTGGTATAGTGTAAAAAAAAACCTCGAGGCAGCACACAGTCTCCGTAGCATCGACACTTTAGCAAGTGCATATTGGCGTATTGATGAACTGATCTCCTTAATGATTTAAAACACCTAATCCCTCCCATTCATTTTATCAACGGTACAAATTGCAAGTGGCGATGCAAAATCAATGGTTAATTTCCACCGGTAACATTAGTGAAACCTTTTAGCTTGTGATGTCGGAAGGCCGGCTCGTTGACCTCTCAGAAATATGGCAAACTTCTTCCTGTGGACATCCGATCAGAAGAGCCAATCAGACGGTTTGATGAATTACATCCCCATGTTATCGCCACAGGACACGGATACCTTTTCTTCCCCCATAGAGAGGGATATTGAGTGTTTACATCGTGCCGACATGCACGGTGTGTTGACAGCAGCCGTCATGATGTAACGTCTTATAGTTTATGAGAGCTGGCTTAAGATAATTACAGTGTTTAGAAAACTTGGAAGCTGAATGTGCTTGCTGAAAATGTACTCAGTATAAAGAACAATACATTCACCGCCTTGACAGATCCGGCTGCAGACTGAAAACTGTACAGAATGTCAGGCCTCAGACATCTTTAAAAACATCCTACATAATATGGCAATTATCTTTTTTCATTTAGGCTGGATTCCATAATCACACAATGGGAAGGCTTACAAGAAAGTTTGAAAGCGAATATGAATAGTAAAATAAATGTATACACCCAGGTTACCTGCCACCTCATTCAATACTAGGGATGTCCCGATCACTTTTTTTTGCTCCCGATCCGATTCCGATCATTTGATTTTGACAATCTGCCGATACCGATTTTTCCCGATCCGATCTGTATGCAATGCGTTAAGAGAAAGAAAAGGTAACAGATAACGGCTGGTCATCCAACGCGATGAGTTCAGCTATCTTGGCTGTTATTGTGTTGGCCTTCTCTCTGTTCTGGGGCCGTTTCTCTTTCCTTTTGAAAGCCTCTCAAAGTGTCGGTTGTCTCCGTGCCGTTACCCGAGTGGCCGCTGTGTACTCGTGGTGTTGTTGTTGTTGTTTGTTCCTCAGGTGGCGTGTTAGATTGGTCGTGTTGAACGTAGCTCTGTTCTTTCCACCACGCGGAACCTCCGCCTTGCAAACATTGCATCTGGCTGTTACACTGCCTTCGCTTTCAATTTCATAATACTTCCAAACTCCTGACCTCTGCTCCGTCCCGACTCCCGAGTCTCCAGCTGAACGTAGCCTCTCGTTAGCTCGCTGCTACTATCAGACGCTGCGCCCACTCTGTTGCTCTGAGAGGAATGAGCAACCAGGTCTGAACACAAGCCCAAAGAAAGCAACACATACATGATGTTGTGTAATTTTAAACCAAAGCTAAGTCCTCAGGATGACTTTAAGACGTGAACATGGTCATTTTTGTTTTGTAACATTAAATAAACATTAACTCCAAAAATCCCCGATTTTTTTGAAGATCACGTGATGGGCTCCCGACATCTCTATTCAATATATAGCACAACGATTGTTCCAGCCGATCTTAGTACTTTCATTTCATCTAACTTCCCTCCTGTGGGATCACTAACGTTTCAGAATCATCAGAATCTGAATCGGTTTTATTGCCAAGTTGGTTTACTGTACACATACAAGGAATTTGCTTTGGTATATATGGTGCATACAAAGAAAACAATTGTTTTAAGACGATTGTAACAAATACAAAAGACAATATTAACACAAAATGAAATAATGTGAGAAAGTGAAATATGACAAATGCTTGATTCTGAGTGGAGAGCTGTTTTTCTCGGGTGGATAATAGTCAGTCCCAGGCCATGTTTATGAGACGGTAGCAGACAGGAAGTAGGTTTAAAACATCGCGGTAGATTTTGTCAGTCTCACGACGGTAATGGGACGTTTATTCACCGCGATATTCGGTATATCGTTACATCCCTAGAAGTATCTGTTAAGTATTCCCTCTCCGTACATACGTCTGTCAGACTCTTTGTTGTCAGAAAGTCCGGCCTCAGACATCTT
>CM070497.1:36726135-36756135 GCA_036324585.1 Champsocephalus esox
AAGTAGAGACACTACATACTGATATACACCTGAACATCAGCAGGAGAGGACTCTTTAAAGTAGAGACACTACATACTGATATACACCTGAACATCAGCAGGAGAGGACTCTTTAAAGTAGAGACACTACATACTGATATACACCTGAACATCAGCAGGAGAGGACTCTTTAAAGTAGAGACACTACATACTGATATACACCTGAACATCAGCAGGAGAGGACTCTTTAAAGTAGAGACACTACATACTGATACACACCTGAACATCAGCAGGAGAGGACTCTTTAAAGTAGAGACACTACATACTGATATACACCTGATAAAGTCCATATCTCCTCTGTTCCTGCAGAGCTGGACCTCCAGCTGAGTGAAGCTGAAGCGATGACGGAGTCTCTGAGAGCCGAGGGTCTGTTTGTCAGTCAGAAGCCTCTCACTGACGGCACCTGTCTCAGGTGAGTGGCATCGACTGAGAGAAGTGCATATGTTTGGACAGAGATTCCATTAAATCACTTCCATTATGTCAAAGAAAAATAATCCATATGAGACTCAAACGAGTGAACAGCTGCAGGGAAATGAAAATGTAAACACAGCAGTACGCCGTTTAGCATCTCATCCAAAAATGTAACTCACAGGGGCTTCCGGATATTTAAAATATTCCTGGCTGAGCAGATGGGATGTTTAATTAGTTTTGGAGGCCTGTCTGTACACAACAACTGGAATCCTCTTCTCACGAGGCTTTCTTCAACATAACTGACTGAAACGAAGTCGACGCACTATTAGAGCCAGTATTTAGATTTCACAAGAAAGGCCACCTAATCGTGACGTCTGTAGTCAAGACACGAAAAAACTACAATTCCCACGGCGCCTGCTCTAAAGGGACAGTGATGGGCAGCCTGCTAGAAAGACGCCGTCGACGAACAGTTTTGAACCGTACACGTACAAATCTACCATTTAAGTTACATAAGCCTTATCACGAATAAAGAATACCTTATTTTATTTGAGTTTTGCTTCTTTGTTTTGAATATTGTAAAGGCCTCTTTTCTTTGTTGCACGTGTCAAAGTTTGTTATTTTATTTTGAGCCAACATATCGCATAACATCATCTTAACCAGGGCTATTCAATTGGTGGCCCGCGGCCCAAATCCGGCCCCGGGGTGACATTGACTGGTCCTTTGAGTATAGAGAGGCGAAGTCCCGCCCATCTACCCATTTCGGAAGAAGTATGTGTTGAAGTCGATGGAGAGAGAAAGGTTATATTTCGATCCCGTTGGAATTGTGCCACGAATTACTAGGGATGGGAATTTGAAAGCAAATGTATATTCGAATATTCGACCCCCAAAAAAACGGTTAATGTGTAGAAACCAAGTCGAATTTGTCAAATGTATTAAACTGGTGATCACAGTTTGACAGCTATAAACCTACAGCTTTCATGTGTGGAGGCGATTCACAATCAGGGCAGCTGTAGAGAAGACCCTCTCAATCGAATATTCGATTAATCGTTCCCATCCCTACGAATTACACACATGATGTTTGTCAATTTAAAAGATAATTTCCATGTTAAAAAAGTCACAGTTTGTCGTAAAACTGTTGAAATATAAGACGTTGAAAAATACACAACTAGAAAGACTACAAGTCCCAGAGTCCCGGTCCCGCACGCTGGCTCTCAGGAACCGACTCACTCCCCGTGTGTGTGTGCACAGCTCTCAACGCGCCCAGACTCGGAGTGATTTCCACCTCGTTTAATACTTCCCGCCTCGTTCTGAAAGAAAGAAGTGAAATGTTCCAACGTGACGGCCATCTTGGTGTTGGTGACGTGTGCAAAACCAGAGTTGTAGTTCATTGAGCGCTTCACACAAACAAATGTGTTACGTCACAGTTTTACGACACATTTACCAATTTCCCAAATCCCCCAGCTTAACTTCCCAGCTTAACTGTACCGGAAATGTCCCGCCCCTTTGCAACCCTATTCACATGTACGCCTCCTAGGGCGGTGGTGGAGAAGTCGATAGGGACTTGGCTTGGCAACTGGAAGGTCACCCGTTCAAGTCCCGGCAAGACCGAGTGCTACCGAGGTGTCCCTGAGCAAGGCACCGTTCCCCACACTGCTCCCTGAGCGCGGTTCAAAAATGGCAGTTCACTGTCAAATGCAGAGAAACTATTTGCCCATGGGGATTAATAATAAAGTATATCATTTCCTGTTCTATACTTCTATACTTGCCATCAAGTACTTGCCTCAGGGAGAGCAGCAGAGGAGGGATCCTCTCCCAGGACGGACAGACTGCAATAGATGCCGTGTGTGAATCAAGAGATAATACATGTTACAGCAGATAGACCGAATGTTAGGAAATGCATGTGTCTGTGATGAGAAGATGAATCCACGAGGATGTCAGCTACAGTCCTGAGGGAGCCATCAGGGAAGTAGTATGATGAGAGTCTGGCAGGACCGCAGAGACAGGTTCAGACAGGACTCGAAGTCCAGGACTCAGATCCAGAACTCAGGATAGATATACTATGAATACAAATATTTAAATAACTAAGTATAATTACAAATGTCCAATAAAGATCAAATAAAATGTGACTTAATTAAGGCTTTGATTGTGAACAAGTGGGAAGACATAAACACAGACTAATGTGATTGGTGAAGGGAGGAGAAAGGAATGAGGGGCAGAGGGTTGAGCTTTTATCTTCACATATATATTATATTATATGCATATTGTTTCATGAGATCTTTTGATATTGCACGAGTTGTATTTCCTGGTTTTATTGGCTTTGCATATGAGCCTGTGATATTGCGACAATCCAGCTGTTGTGCAGAGTCTCTTAGCATTTAATTTATTTATTCACAAGGCACCAAAATACGCTATAGGAAGCGAGAGACAATAAAAAGACAAGTGTTGCTTGAGGCCCTTTTTAACGACAGACAAAGACACTTCTTAGCCTGATTAAAATAATTCTCATACTCCGTGTGAAGCTGACCGTTGAGCGGCCCAGACCAAGCAAGGAGGAAGATATAACCCGACGTGGGCATTTATTAAAATTATGGGCACAAAGTTCACCGCCTCAATCTGCGGTTCTCCTTTCACACATCCTGCAGCCACAAGTCTCTCTCTCTCTCTCTCTCTCTCTCTCTCTCTCTCTCTCTCTCTCTCTCTCTCTCTCTCTCTCTCTCTCTCTCTCTCTCTCTCTCTCTCTCTCTCTCTCTCTCTCTCTCTCTCTCTCTCTCTCACACACACACACACAGCCCTCTCAACAGACAGAGAAACCGAGCCCAAATACACCCACTCTAATCAGCACAACCAGACACAGGTGAGGGGGGAGGAGACATAGGACACCAGGTGCACACCGTCATCAGCCACAGACAACCTACACTGTGCAATCACGCTAACAAAGTGCCCTAAGTTCCCTTCGTCACACTCCTAAAACCTTTCTGTTAACCCCTCCTAATGTATGCGCTCTAATTCTGTGGAGAAGAGCAGCTGACAGCATATTTTTCATATTATTTATTTAGTCACAAATCCTGACGGTGTGTTGAAACTAGTTTATTAAATGGCTGTAAATCTATTTTCGAAGCTGCACCTAAGACTGTTGCGAGCGAACGCTGATTTCGAAGCAATTTAAGAAATTAAAGTCAATATAATTACAAACCTTTCAACCTTTGTGTGCAACAACTGAACTTGTAAAGGCACGTGTCTGCTCATTACAGCGGACTATTAACTAATGGTGGAATATGAATGAAGGATGTCCAACGTGTTTCTCCACAAAGAGACTTCCTTTATTTAATGAAAGACCGGAGATCAATAGTGTTCCAGGAAGGAAGGGTCGTTGTTATTTCTGATGCCTCTACTTTGGTAATGTCCTCTATTCAATACCAGAAGATAAGTGATTAACATTCCCCCAACCTGGCTAGATGATTAGACAGCTATACTTTAAAGAGTCCTCTCCTGCTGATGTGCAGGTGTATATCAGTATGTAGTGTCTCTACTTTAAAGAGTCCTCTCCTGCTGATGTTCAGGTGTATATCAGTATGTAGTGTCTCTACTTTAAAGAGTCCTCTCCTGCTGATGTTCATGTGTATATCAGTATGTAGTGTCTCTACTTTAAAGAGTCCTCTCCTGCTGATGTTCAGGTGTATATCAGTATGTAGTGTCTCTACTTTAAAGAGTCCTCTCCTGCTGATGTTCAGGTGTATATCAGTATTTAGTGTCTCTACTTTAAAGAGTCCTCTCTTGCTAATGTTCAGGTGTATCAGTATGTAGCGTCTCTACTTTAAAGAGTCCTCTCCTGCTGATGTTCAGGTGTATATCAGTGTGTAGTGTCTCTACTTTAAAGAGTCCTCTCCTGCTGATGTTCAGGTGTATATCAGTATGTAGTGTCTCTACTTTAAAGAGTCCTCTCCTGCTGATGTTCAGGTGTATATCAGTGTGTAGTGTCTCTACTTTAAAGAGTCCTCTCCTGCTGATGTCCAGGTGTATATCAGTATGTAGCGTCTCTACTTTAAAGAGTCCTCTCCTGCTGATGTTCAGGTGTATATCAGTATGTAGTGTCTCTACTTTAAAGAGTCCTCTCCTGCTGATGTTCAGGTGTATATCAGTATATAGTGTCTCTACTTTAAAGAGTCCTCTCCTGCTGATGTTCAGGTGTATATCAGTGTGTAGTGTCTCTACTTTAAAGAGTCCTCTCCTACTGATGTTCAGGTGTATATCAGTATGTAGTGTCTCTACTTTAAAGAGTCCTCTCCTGCTGATGTTCAGGTGTATATCAGTATGTAGTGTCTCTACTTTAAAGAGTCCTCTCCTGCTGATGTTCAGGTGTATATCAGTATGTAGTGTCTCTACTTTAAAGAGTCCTCTCCTGCTGATGTTCAGGTGTATATCAGTATGTAGTGTCTCTACTTTAAAGAGTCCTCTCCTGCTGAGGTTCAGGTGTATATCAGTATGTAGTGTCTCTACTTTAAAGAGTCCTCTCCTGCTGATGTCCAGGTGTATATCAGTATGTAGCGTCTCTACTTTAAAGAGTCCTCTCCTGCTGATGTTCAGGTGTATATCAGTATGTATTCAATGCTCTATCGATATAGCAACCACCTCTTCATCTTGAACTCTTGAATCCATGGTAATCGCGTCTTAAAAATCTATATTATTGAGAAACCCCTTTTCTTACATCGGTAAACTCTCCTCATCAAATCAAATCAAACTTTATTTGTAATGCCCAACATCACACAACACGTCAGTGGGCTTTACAGATAAAAAACAAACATTGTATATGATGGAGTTTCAGCAAAATGAGAAGATAGCATCATCGTTCTCGTTCTCCGTCCTTTCCTTCCTCCCCACCTCCCGCTCATGTCTCTCCTCTGAGTTCCCCCCCTTAGCATCGCCCTAAATCATGCATGTTGGAAGCATGTCGTGCTCATCCTTCAGCTTCATTAAACATACGAGGCCCTTCATTACTGGCGGGCTTATTAGCCCGAGGAAGTGCTGAGGAAGAGTCTTCTGAGGGAGGGCGTCCTCTCACTCATTCTCGTGATCATCCATTCTGAGCCGAAGCCATCAATCCCGTCTGCAGCCTCCCTTTAAAACGCATATTTAACTCTGCGCTTATTGATTGTTTGAAATTGAATGCGTGTCAATTTGAGCGAGTGCTACAGTCGTTTAAAAAGTGTTCAGTGTGCAAAACAGGCAGAGCATGGTCGCACAGCACAGAGAGAGACACCTGGAATATCCGCTCGCTGTGCCTGATTTAGGAGTTGTGTGTATTTTTCCGATGTGTCGGATTTTCCTCATTGATATATTGCTGCTGCGTTAGTCCTGAAGGCTCATTTGAGGATGCTCCGCAGAAATGTGATATTAAACGGCCTGATCCGATTTTCAAAAAATCGGGGATCGGGATTTATTTATTTTTTATTATTATTATTTTTTTTTATTATTTAATGTTACAAAACAAAAATGACCATGTTCACATCTTAAAGTCATCCTGAGGCCTTAGCTTTGGTTTAAAATTACACAACATCATGTATGTGTTGCTTTCTTTGGGCTTGTTTTCAGACCTGGTTATTCCTCTGAAATCTGGCAACAGAGTGGGCGCAGTGTCTGATAGCAGCAGCAAGCTAACGAGAGGCTACGTCCAGCTGGTGACTCGGGAGTCGGGACAGAGCAAATGTCAGGAGTTTGGAAGTATTATGAAATTGAAAGCGAAGGCAGTGTAACAGCCAGAGCTAGGTTCAACACGACCAATCTAACACGCTACCTCAATCAGTCAATGTTTATTTATAGCCCAATATCACAAATGTTACATTTGTCTCAGTGGTCTTCACAGTGTGTACAGAATATCAGTATGACAATACGACACCCTCTGTCCTCAGACCCTCTGTCCTCAGACCCTCTGTCCTCAGACCCTCTGTCCTCAGACCCTCTGTCCTTAGACCCTCTGTCCTTAGACCCTCACATCGTACAAGGAAACACTTCCAGAGAAAACCCACAGTTTAAAGGGAAACATGGGAGAAACCTCAGGGAGAGCAACAGAGGAGGGATCCCTCTCCCAGGACGGACAGACGTGCAATAGATGCCGTGTGTAAATTGAAAAGATAATACATTTGCAACATAGGTAGTCCAAATGTTTGGAAATGCATGTGTGTATAATAGGAAGATGAATCCACCAGGATATCCATCCAGGACCGATGATCCAGGACCACAGCCACGACTCAAGATCCAGCGCTTGCGATCCAGGACACAGGACCGCAGGATCATCCATGACTCCGGATCCCAGCATATATAGACCCCAAAAAGAAAGACATTTGGGGAAGCTGGGTTAATCGGGAACATGAGAGTACACAGGTATAGACAGAGAGAAGGAAGAAGTAAGATGTCCCCCGACAAACTAAGCCTATATCAGCAAAACTAGGGGCTGAATCTAATCAGCCCTAACTATAAGCTTTATCAAAAAGGAAGGTCTTAAGCGCACTCTTAAAAACGGATAGGGTGTCTGCCGCCCGAACACAAACTGGAAGCTGATTCCACAAATGTGGAGCTTGATAAGAAAAGGCTCTGGCTCCCATTGTACTTTTAGAGACTCTAGGAACAACCAACAACCCTGCATTCTTGGAACGCAAGGCCCTAGTAGGACAGTAGGGTATAATGAGTTATTTAAGGTAAGATGGCGCCTGCCCATTAAGGGCTTTGTAGGCGAGAAGAAGAATTTTAAATTCTATCCTGTGTTCTATAGGGAGCCAGTGTAAGGCAGCCAGAACAGGAGTAATGTGGTCCCTTTTCCTAACTCTGGTTAGTACACGAGCCGCAGCATTTTGAATCAGCTGAAGCGACTTGACTGACTTCTTGGTACTCCCTGATAGTAAAGAGTTACAATAATCCAGCCTCGAAGTAACAAATGCATGGACTAGTTTCTCTGCATCGTTTTGAGGCAAGATATGCCTGATTTTTGCAATGTTACGTCGATGGAAGTAGGCGGTCCTTGAAATTTTATGTGGGCGTTAAAGGATAAATCCTGATCAAATATAACACCAAGATTCCTTACAGTCTCACTGGAGGCCAAATTAATGCCATCCATAGTTAGTACATCTTTAGATAATTTGTTTCGTAGATTCTTCGGGCCAAGTACAATAACTTCAGTTTTGGTCGTGTTTAACATCAAAAAGTTTAAGGTCATCCACGTTTTTAAGTCCTTAAGGCAGTCTTGAATTTTATTTAGATGATTAATTTCATCAGGCTTGATTGATAAATATAGTTGAGTATCATCCGCATAACAATGAAAGTTTACAGAATGATTCCTTATAATATTGCCTAACGGAAGCATATATAATGTGAACAAAATAGGTCCGAGCACTGAGCCCTGTGGCACTCCATGGCTAACTTTGGTTTGCGTGGAAGATTCATCGTTGACACGTACAAACTGAGAGCGTTCAGATAGATAGGACCTAAACCAGCCTAAAGCAGTTCCCTGTATGCCAACTAAGTGCTCTAGTCTTTGCAATAGGATATCATGGTCGATAGTATCAAATGCAGCACTGAGATCGAGCAAAACAAGAATAGAGACAAGTCCCTTGTCTGAGGCTATTAGAATATCATTTGTGACTTTAACCAGAGCTGTCTCTGTGCTATGATGTGTTCTAAAGCCAGACTGAAAATCTTCAAATAAATCATTGTTTTTTAAGTAATCACACAACTGTTTTGCGACCGCTTTCTCAAGAATCTTTGAGAGGAACGGAAGATTAGAAATAGGTCTATAGTTGGCTAAAACCTCTGGATCGAGGTTGTGCTTTTTAAGAAGCGGTTTTATCACTGCTACTTTGAATGATTGTGGAACATAGCCTGATAATAAAGACATATTCATAATATTTAATAAAGAAGTGCTAATTAATGGAAAAACTTCCTTCAACAGCTTAGTTGGAATTGGGTCTAACATGCACGTTGATGGTTTAGAAGAGAGAATCATTGAATGTAATTGTTCAAGGTTAATGGCTGAAAAGCATTCTAGTTTACTATCTAGTGTAATATTAGAACTTACGATTCCGGGAGCTGTTGATAACACTATACTGGTCGAAGGCAAGAGGTCATTCATTTTGTTTCTAAGAGTAACAATTTTATGGTTAAAAAAGCACATAAAATCATTACTACTGAGTGCTGTGGGAATAGAAGGCTCAATGGAGCTGTGGCTCTCTGTCAGCCTGGCTACAGTGCTGAAAAGAAATCTAGCATTATTCTTATTCTCATCTATTAATGAACAGTAGTATGCTGCTCTCGCTTTACGCAGTGCTTTCTTATATTCATTGAGAGTAATATGCCAAATTAAACGAGATTCTTCAAGTTTAGTGGAACGCCATATCCTTTCAAGTTGTCTAGACTTTTGCTTTATTTTGCGGGTTTCGGCATTATGCCATGGAGCTAATCTATGTTGCTTTATTTTCTTCTTTTTCAAAGGAGCAACAGAGTCTAATTTTATTCGCAGCGCATCTGTAGCACTATCAACAACATGATCAATTTGGGGTGGTGTACATTTTGTATAAGTTTCCTCCCCAACATGCAGACATGCTATCGAGTTAAGTATTGGTGGAATCTCTTCCTTAAATGTGGCTATAGCACTAACGGATAGGTTTCTGCTGCAAGAGCTTTTGACTAATGCTTTGTAGTCTAGTAACAGTACTTCAAAAGTTACTAAGAAATGGTCGGATAAAGCAGGATTATGTGGTTCGACTAATAGTTGCTCAATTTCAATACCATAAGTCAGAACAAGGTCGAGAGTGTGATTATAGCAGTGGGTTGGTTTATTTACACTCTGACAGAAACCAACAGAATCTAATATAGAGTTAAATGCAACAGTAAGGCTATTTTTATCATCGTCAACATGAATATTAAAGTCACCTACGATAATTACTTTGTCTGTTTTAAGAACCAAAGTTGATAAAAACTCAGAGAATTCTGATAAGAATTCTGAATAAGGACCTGGTGCACGATACACTGTAACAAATAAGATTGGCTGCAAAGTTTTCCAGGTCGGATGCGTAAGACTAAAAACGAGGCTTTCAAAAGAGGTATAATTACATTTTGGTTTAGTATTGATAAGTAAACTTGAGTCAAAGATTGCTGCAACTCCACCTCCTCGGCCCGTGCCTCGAGCAATATGAGTGTTGACATGGCTGGGTGGAGTGGCCTCATTTATGCTGACATATTCTTCATGTCTCAACCAAGTTTCAGTGAGACAGCATATATCAATATTATAATCTGATATTAAATCATTTACCAATATTGCTTTAGATGCTAGAGATCTTATGTTTAAGAGACCACATTTAATCTTCCTGTTTTGTTGCACTGTAGTCGTTGTTACACTTACTTTTATTAGGTTATTATTAGGGATGCACAATATTGTTTTTTTGAAACCGATACCGATAACTTCCTGCTTCTCAAGACCGATACCGATACCGATAACTGATAATAAAAATTTAAATTACGCCACTAATTATTTTAACGCGATTAACGCATGTGTATTTTTTTTCCTCGGCCGCCCCGTAGCTTCAGAGCGCATCGAGTTTAAAATACCGTCTACAAGCTGATGCTGACAGCCCCGCTCCTGCCGCCCGCTTGTGGCAGACCACACTTCCACGCTCACCGGCAGGCACCGACTGGTCATCGGGAGGACCGGGAGGGTGTGTGTACGTGTGGTCGGAGCGAGCAAGAGAGAGACGTTACGTGCATTGTTGTTGTTAGCTTCTGGTGCTAGCTAGCTGCGCTAACGGATATAAGGAGCTGTTTAAATGAAAACAGAGGAGCGCTCTATCCACACAACTGCGCCGAGCACTTGACTTGATGCAGGAAGCAGACAGCGGGACATTGTAGGAGAAGTCAGCACACTCAGCAACATGATTGCAGCGTCCAGGCAGCTCCGGTTCGAGCATATGCCTTGAGTTGCACATAGCTCCAACGCGCGCGCGCGCAGACACACACACACACACACACACACACACACACACACACACACACACACACACACACACACACACACACACTGTATTGTATTATTGTCTTCGTACGCTTTTAACACACGATCGTAGCGATGGCGATGTTTCAGGTGACTGATCAGGTTCGAAGTATTAGGGAGCGCTGGATTTGTGAAGAACTCCCCTCTTCCTAAACCACTAACACCACAGTACTGGCAAAACGAGAGGAGCCGAGTGAAAAACAAGCGCCCCTCATCCCAATCCACCCACACCGCAGGATCTTTTTCTTTTTTTTACCCAAAAAATATATTGTATATTATCGGGGCTATTAATACTGTTATCGGTTTATCGGGATGACGTCATAATTCCTGATATCGGACCGATAATTATCGGGCCGATAATTATCGTGCATCCCTAGTTATTATGTATGACACCTCTATTAGGTTTTACCTTAAATTGTCCTTGGGCAGACACACACACCGCTAATATTGGGTATTTTATTGGGTTCGGGATTCCTATGGGTGACTGTTGTTGTTGGTGTTTGAGAAACAAACACCAACAACAACACGACGAGTACACAGCGGCCACTCGGGTAACGGCACTGAAACAACCGACACTTTCAGAGACTTCTAAAAGGAAAGAGAAACGGCCCCAGAACAGAGAGAAGGCCAACAACAACAGCCAAGATAGCTGAGTTCATCGCGTTGGATGACCAGCCGTTATCTGTTACCTTTTCTTTCTCTTAACGCATTGCATAAAGATCGGATCGGGAAAAATCGGTATTGGCAGATTGTCAAAATCAAATGATCGGAATCGGATCGGGAGCAAAAAAAGGTGATCGGGACATCCCTAGCAGCAACCACTGATATCCAGAAAGCTGGGTGTCTTTCGGTTGGACACATCATTCTGCTCGCCTTTTAAGATAAGATGTATTTTATTAATCCCACTTTGGGAAAAACACGTTTTGTTGCAGCATCATAAAACAAAACAAGGCATTGTACAACTTAAAAGATTAGAAACACAAAATTTATATAATAGAAACATCTCAAAATAGAAATAAATCAGCATTCGAGAGTAAGACGAAGATATTCAGACGGCCGTGAAGATGACAAATCAATAAATTGATCTTCCACAGAGAAGTGTGAAGTTTTAAAACTGTGCTTTGTGTTCAAACTGAAAAATGCAATGCTGTGTTATTGTTTCATTAACTTCCAATAAAAGAGATATAGAGGTATCTTGTCTCGGTCTAGATCCTTCCAACACCTTGCAGAACCGTACACTCACAACCAAGAGATCAAATATATGTTTTAGTTTTTCAATAAAAGCAATCTCCACTGAGTATTCAATTGCATGTTTTTTTTATAAAGTGTAGTGCGAGAGCAGACAATGTTAAAGATTGTTCTTAGTTCGTGGAAAAGGATATTTTCTTTTGTGGTGTGGCAAAGAAAAGTGTCCTCTATAGCTGCTTTACGTGGCTTTTGTTAAGGCATTATCTGCTTCAGTCCTCTGTTTATTTAAGAATGAAACAGAGGTATGATATGCATTTGAAATAGGATATCTAGAGGAGATATTGTTCCCTCAGTACTGACTAGCTAGTGTGTCACAAAGGTTACATACAGATGTTTGAAGAAGGATGAACAAGTGTTCGCCAAGCATCATCAAGTCTCTACTTCCTGTGAGTTTGCAGTAACTTGTATCGTACAACAAATCATTAACGGTCAAACAACTCGCCGGATGTGGGAGTTTTCTAAGGCCCCGTCCACACGGAGACGGAACCGATTTTGAACCGAAGTCGATTTAAAAAAAAGTCTTCCGTCCACACGGAATCGGCTCAAGAAACTTCTCCGTCCACACGAAACCGCTCGAAACCGCTGGAGACGCTGTAGTACATATGCCGGGCCTGTACGTGTACTTCCGCCACAAAATACACCAAAAGCACAGAAGAACCGACCCCCCGAACATTGCTGATGGTTGTGGTAGAGGAGCAGTAGATTTTGCACTAAAATCTGTATCATGGTCAGTAGCATCTGGAGCACAAACGCAACCCTGTGATCCGCCATTGTTGTTGTTGTTGGCGAAAGTACATGTGCAATGACGCGGAGGTGGCGGGAGGCGGGGCTATTGCATCATTGATTCAGTACATATTGAGGCCCAAGCGTGTCGTCTCCAGACTTACCCACTTTGGGAGCCGGTTTCAAAGTGTATCGGTTTCGGGCTCCGAAGCCGCGGCTCCGTTTCGGCCTTGTCTATACTTTAGCGGATACAACTGAAGTCGTCTCCGTGTAGACGGGGCCTACATGTCTAAATAATCCAGAGCATTTCCAGTTGTGTTGATTTAGTCCATGTAAACAAAGGTGTGAATTCCTGCTGTTTACATCTGAAAGCATCAAACAAGTCATGTACACTTTATTCTACTACGTTGGGATACTGCATATCGTGCATGAGCTTCTTTCCTTTGTTTCCTTAAGCCACATTTTAAACAGACATTTCAAATGCGTTATCTTTCAATTTGTTAATTTTACTCACAGTTATTACGACATGTTTGGTTTCTGAAGCTGCATTGATATTATGGGACTCGGTTAATCAACAAAATATGTATTTTCACATACATTCAAATAAGGAAATAGGCCTTTACAAGAGTCGAACGAAAGGCAGAACTCAAATAAGATGATAAACACACTTAGATTGTCTTTCTTTCTATTATATTTAAAGTTAATAAACTGTGTATTTGTGGTGTCTTCCACACAGGTAGGATTTTCACGGCGGCCATGGCCGTCGTAGCCCCTCTGTCTGGCCGTTATGCCCCACAAATAATTGTACGGCCACCACAGCCTTTGGGCGCCTCGCACTGTTAACATCTCGAAGTTGCTTTAAAAGCGACAGAACAGTGTTTTCTGAACTGCGTTATGCACAACGGACGCGATGGCATGCGAATATTCTCTTCGCTCTCACCGCTGGAGTTTCACCGCGGCTGTCAGCTGTGTTTACTCCTGTCATTCAAACGGAACGCGCTGGAGAGGGGGCGGGGCTTATTTCCATATAAATACTGTGGTGGAAACCAACGACGACAAAATTAACCTATTTTACAGTGATTTAATTGTAAGACACGTTTCTAAATGATGCTGAAGTAACTACATACTGATACCGGTTAGTAAAAAACATGAATTAATGCTTTGACACGTCTGCAGACAGACGGCAGGCGGAACATCTTTTAAAATGCGTGTTTTCTGGATGGATCATCAATCAGGCTAAACTAACCTGCAGCTGCTCCGTCCACACGCACAACAACGTCCTACAGACAGAATTAAAGCAGCGATTGTATTCAGTTTCTGAACAGAGCTGTGAGAACACACACACACACACACACACACACACACACACACACACACACACACACACCCTTGAAGGCTGTTTCTTCTGCTATGAAATATATTTGTTACATATTAATAGAATTTTGGATTTTTTGATCTGATTCTGGATTTGTGAATGGGAGAAGTAGTAGATGGAAAACATACCAAACACTAATTATTCAAAGTAGAGTATTTTATTGTATATACGGTAATACTAAGGAGGCATAGGCCTATAGGATGATATCATGTTTGACATTATTGATATTTAAAAAGTGATTTGTTTTCCATGTTGGTTTTTCGTGTGTTTTTCTTGTCAGAAAGTGAAGTTATTTATTTGTAAGCTCCAAATCCAAATGTTTCCCTCGATGGCCTTCGCGCCCTGAAAAAACGTGTGACACCAAAGGCCAAATGGTCTTGCCCCTAACATGACGAAATTCCAAGCCTGTCTTCCACACAGGTTGCCCATAACGGTACGTCCACACAGCAGCTTTTCAAAAATCTTGAACATCTCGGAGCTGGGCGTGTCTGACAGCTTGGGGATTTTATGCGAGCAATATATATATATATATAAACTCCCCAAACAGGCGAAACCCTCCCAGTTTCCCCCACTGCCTCTGCCCCCTCCCTCCATGCTGGTTCCTCCAGTTTGTATCCCGGTAATAGTTCTGGTCGTAAAGAACCGGGTGATTTGCTACCGTAACTTCTCGTTTGGAATATGAGGAAATGAACTGCGGTCTGGTTCTCCCTGCTCACACGCGGTTTGATTGGCTAGAGCTTCTCCTGTCAGATTTGCATAAACGTGTTTGATTGGCTGACGCTTCCAGCTCAGCTTCAAAAGTTGAACATTGCTCAACTTTTGAATCCTGGACATCTTGGAAATCTTCGCTCCGCTCCCCCACAATGCAGTTCGGCGAAAAGCGAGGCAAAGTGACGTCATCCCCGTTCAAAGTCAACGGGCAGAGAAGCGTTGGAAGATTCGTCTACAGCTGCTGTGTGGACGTACCATAACTGTGTCTCTTAAATGCTAACACCATGGGATTTGTAGTCTTTTATATTCCATTGACTACACTGCTCAAAGCTAGGTGACAATATGTGTCACAAAACCCCTCCAAAACTGGCTTTAACAATGTTCTGTCACTATCAAGATGAATGTGAACAATAGGTTTCAGTTGTGGGTCACTCCTAAGGTAGTGATACACATGTAAAGGTAATGAACGTTGTCTTTGTGGTGTCTTCCCAGGGTTATTAAAAGTTGATAAATTAGCGAAAATGAAGGCTATTAAAAAGTATTAAAGGGCATTTTCCAAGGTGTTACATGTTGTAGCTTGTTTTCAGTAAGTACATGAATGGTCCAGAGAGGTCGTGTTCTGCCGTCTGCCTGAATGTAGTTACTGCGTAGGCGTGTCGTGAGATTCTGTGGAGTTTATTGATGGCATCCCGTTGGGTCTGACGTCATCTGAAGGTCCGTTTACGCCGGTTGTTAAACAACATCGTTACGGGGAAATGCAAGTCTGGTTGGCAGATAAGGAGGAAGGACAATCAATACTGTGTATAGTCAATGTGAGGTGAAGTGTGTCGCCATGGTAACCGGTTAAAACTCCAAGTGGCGATGAGGTCTTGAAGCAGGTTTCAGTTTAATTTAAATGTTTACTTGTCAGTGGTAAAACACAAAAGCGCTAGTATAGTGAAGCAAACACATCAATACGTGGAAACAAAACTGCTGATCGGTGCTTTCTTTAAACTTGCATTTCATGTTTATTTATTTGTATTTCTTTCTTTCCTCTCCAGCGCCCCTTCACTTGCTCACATGTGTCTCATTTGTTTAGGCTGAGGCAGGAGCTGGAGATGCATAAAGCAGGAGAGCTGGAGCTTCTGAGGGAGGCTCTACGATCAGAGATACACTTCCTGAAGTCGGTAAGAAAGCCTCTCTACAAAGCTTATAGAAAAACTGTTTAATCATGGACAAAGTTATTCACATCCTCCCAGAATCACACGGCATTATGTGCATGTCACACCACGGCACAGAGCTGTCTTTCAAGCACATGCGTAGCACATCATTTGTCATTTTGAAATACACACTATGGGAAAAGGAAGTTCATTCATATTCATCCTATTTCTTCTCTCCTTTGTTGGGTTTTTTTCTTTCAGCAGAAGCTGGACAGCAGCCAGGAGAGCGAGCCGCGATGAGGACGAAACAGGTTATATTGGTTCTTCTGGTAAAAACAAACATGACTATGAACAGACAGGAGTTGAGGGAAGAAAGAGGACAGGAAGGAGCAACCAGAGATAATAAACCGTACTACAAGAGCAAATTCCTTTCTGTGCATTACCTCAGGGTTGAAACCGGTTTCTTTCCCAAGCTTATATACGATGTGCCGATCTGTTTATACCTTTGCTTCAGTCATAAATATTCCTTTTTACATGTTATGTATTGGAACATGACTAACATAATACAGAAGGGAGGTATTCACAAAGTGGCGGCGTACTGCCATCTAGTGGACAAAGTGTAACATTGCTATACACACTGGATTTAAATAGCATCAACGTTGAATTTAATCCAAAATAGCATGATAGGAAAAGGCAACCAACATTATACTTTCTGATTCATTTAATGAAGTAACTGATATGGTATTTAGGGTAAAAAAAAACTTTCAAATATGCTGTAAAATTAAAGCCAACACTATTTTTTTACTTTCAATCAATAATCTGGCTAGAGAAGTTAACACTTTAAAGGGGACCTATCATGCACTTTTTGATGTCTTCTCTCCATCAACATGTGTCCCCGGTGTGTCCCCGGTGTGTCCCCGGTGTGTCCCCGGTGTGTCCCCGGTGCGTCGGGGAACTCACCCAGCGTCAGGAAATAAAACCCTCTCTCTTTTCCTCCGTACCCAAATCTCTAAAAACGGGGAACAACGGAGCTGATCCAGATTTGCGTCCGATATGACGTAACATCTGAAATGTGGACCCACGGCCCAATCAGAAACGTTGCTATCAGAAACAATGCCCGACCGTTTTGGACGTAATATGGTCGGTGTTTACATTAGCATCGCTAGCACTCAGAGCTAACCTGTACTGGAGAGCATGTGTGTGAAGAAGCAGGAAGTAGAAAGGAACTCAGCTTGTGGTGTAACCGGCAAGAGAGAAAGCCTTTGAGCTCCAGACTGTTTCAGAGCCTTGATAATCCATGATATGGCGTTTCATCACGGCAGCATTTAGTTTAGACGGTAGCTGCCGGGTCCCGCGTGAGCTCAGACCCCTCCTTCTTTATTTTGTATCAATTTTAATGCTTTCCCTATTCGGCACACACAACAAAAACATGTTACAACCATATTCTGCTACAAGACCAGTCCACTAACAAGGAGGTGAGGTAAAGGGCAGCATGCTCAAAACAAATCACAAAACATGTTATACTTATAGCAAATTGAACAAATTCTGCGTTAGGATAGGGAACACAGGGATTTTGGCCTTTGCAGACCGTTGACATGCACACACACCTATATAACACACCCCACAATGAGTCTGTTGTAACATTATAGAAACACACACAATACTTATTTATCTAATTACTTATCCCTGCAATAAACCGTATATCATTTGATCTTACTGTACAATATTTAATTATACGTTCTGTTCGTATATCATATTCTATTTAAGTGTATATATAGACGTATTGCACTATTTTTTACGTGTATATGACAATAAAACCTTTGAATCTTTGACATTGTGTTGTCTGTCGCCCCCTAAAGGTAGTTGTGTGCCATTACAGTTTGCCTCAGTCCACACACAGTTATTTCAGTAATTGATGATTAGGCTGTCGACAGCAGAGGGTCGTTCTGAGGGTCATTTCCCCTCTGATTAGAGCGACTCCTAATAGAATCATGTGGGATGTCAATGGCTGCTTAATGAGATCCTGCAGCTTCAGTTTGACAGTTTGACCTCGTTGAGCCGCAAGTGTTAGCAGAAACTGAGGGCAGACCATTTGGCAGAGTGGTTAACCTCATTTCAACTCGTCTTTCCATAAAGCACGTACATAACGAGTGACTGTCAGTGAAATGAAGTCCAGCAGAAAGATGGGAAGATGGCGACCAGACAATTGCAGGTGTAATTGTCCTGTTTATGTTTATTAAGGATCCCCAGTAGCTTTTGCTCTTGACAAAAGCTACTCTTCCTGGGGTCCGACACTTAAAACAATACAACAATAATACAACAATTCTGTTCTGTAGTTGTATATCAATGATAGTGCAGCTGTTAATCTGCATGGAGCCTCACCGTTTACCCTTTAAGTGTTCTTGTTTGAGTACTGTTGTGATCTGATATAGAATGGCCTGAACATTATTTAGAATTGTACACTTTTCTGGTCCCTACGTCTTCCACTCAAGCGTTTTTTTTCTATGTGTTTTTGGTTGAAATAAGGTCTGTGGTTAACACAAGCTGAAGAGATTTTTGTTCTACCACATAAAATACGTCGGAAAATACCCCATTGGTGGATTTAAAATGCGGCGGTTGTTCACAAGAGTCTAAATCTGACGACTAAACGTCATAACACCCAACATTAGCCACCTTTAGCTTAGCGGTGGTGACGTGAAGTCATGTGACCGTGCTGTAGTTCCTTTATACCTCAACATTAGCCACCTTTAGCTTAGCGGTGGAGATGTGAAGTCATGTGACCGTGCTGTAGTTCCTTTATAGCCCAACATTAGCCACCTTTAGCTTAGCGGTGGTGAAGTCATGTGACCGTGCTGTAGTTCCTTTATACCTCAACATTAGCCGCCTTTAGCTTAGCGGTGGAGACGTGAAGTCATGTGACCGTGCTGTAGTTCCTTTATAGCCCAACATTAGCCACCTTTAGCTTAGCGGTGGTAACGTGAAGTCATGTGACCGTGCTGTAGTTCCTTTATAGCCCAACATTAGCCACCTTTAGCTTAGCGGTGGTGAAGTCATGTGACCGTGCTGTAGTTCCTTTATACCTCAACATTAGCCACCTTTAGCTTAGCGGTGGAGATGTGAAGTCATGTGACCGTGCTGTAGTTCCTTTATAGCCCAACATTAGCCACCTTTAGCTTAGCGGTGGTGAAGTCATGTGACCGTGCTGTAGTTCCTTTATACCTCAACATTAGCCGCCTTTAGCTTAGCGGTGGAGACGTGAAGTCATGTGACCGTGCTGTAGTTCCTTTATAGCCCAACATTAGCCACCTTTAGCTTAGCGGTGGTGAAGTCATGTGACCGTGCTGTAGTTCCTTTATACCTCAACATTAGCCACCTTTAGCTTAGCGGTGGAGATGTGAAGTCATGTGACCGTGCTGTAGTTCCTTTATAGCCCAACATTAGCCACCTTTAGCTTAGCGGTGGTGAAGTCATGTGACCGTGCTGTAGTTCCTTTATACCTCAACATTAGCCGCCTTTAGCTTAGCGGTGGAGACGTGAAGTCATGTGACCGTGCTGTAGTTCCTTTATAGCCCAACATTAGCCACCTTTAGCTTAGCGGTGGTGACGTGAAGTCATGTGACCGTGCTATAGTTCCTTTATAGCCCAACATTAGCCACCTTTAGCTTAGCGGTGGTGAAGTGAAGTCATGTGACCGTGCTGTAGTTATTTTATAGCCCAACATTAGCCACCTTTAGCTTAGCGGTGGTGACGTGAAGTCATGTGACCGTGCTGTAGTTCCTTTATACCTCAACATTAGCCACCTTTAGCTTAGCGGTGGAGATGTGAAGTCATGTGACCGTGCTGTAGTTCCTTTATAGCCCAACATTAGCCACCTTTAGCTTAGCGGTGGTGAAGTCATGTGACCGTGCTGTAGTTCCTTTATACCTCAACATTAGCCGCCTTTAGCTTAGCGGTGGAGACGTGAAGTCATGTGACCGTGCTGTAGTTCCTTTATAGCCCAACATTAGCCACCTTTAGCTTAGCGGTGGTAATGTGAAGTCATGTGACCGTGCTGTAGTTCCTTTATAGCCCAACATTAGCCACCTTTAGCTTAGCGGTGGTGAAGTCATGTGACCGTGCTGTAGTTCCTTTATACCTCAACATTAGCCACCTTTAGCTTAGCGGTGGAGATGTGAAGTCATGTGACCGTGCTGTAGTTCCTTTATAGCCCAACATTAGCCACCTTTAGCTTAGCGGTGGTGAAGTCATGTGACCGTGCTGTAGTTCCTTTATAGCCCAACATTAGCCACCTTTAGCTTAGCGGTGGTGAAGTGAAGTCATGTGACCGTGCTGTAGTTATTTTATAGCCCAACATTAGCCACCTTTAGCTTAGCGGTGGAGACATGAAGTCATGTGACCGTGCTGTAGTTCCTTTATACCTCAACATTAGCCGCCTTTAGCTTAGCGGTGGAGACATGAAGTCATGTGACCGTGCTGTAGTTCCTTTATAGCCCAACATTAGCCACCTTTAGCTTAGCGGTGGTGACGTGAAGTCATGTGACCGTGCTGTAGTTCCTTTATACCTCAACATTAGCCGCCTTTAGCTTAGCGGTGGTGACGTGAAGTCATGTGACCGTGCTGTAGTTCCTTTATACCTCAACATTAGCCGCCTTTAGCTTAGCGGTGGAGACATGAAGTCATGTGACCGTGCTGTAGTTCCTTTATACCTCAACATTAGCCGCCTTTAGCTTAGCGGTGGAGACATGAAGTCATGTGACCGTGCTATAGTAGCTTTATAGCCCAACATTAGCCACCTTTAGCTTAGCGGTGGTGAAGTCATTTGATCGGGCTGTAGTTCCTTTATAGCCTAACGTTAGCTTTTTAATTCAGAAATCATAATGTGGAGATTAAACCTACCTAAAATGAAAAGTATAATTCACTTTTGTTTGCCACTGATCAACAATATACTGAAACTCAAAAATGCAAATGATTCTGGTTCTGGAGCATGTTTATTTAAGTTGATAAATCACTGACTCTTGTTTATCCACATAGAAGACAGCTGTTCTCAGCCTCTCCCTGAACATCAGCGCTCCTCAGCTCAGACATAAAACCCCCCATGAGGCTCTCTATGAGGCTGCTGTTGCTCTTGGTTGTCAGGCAGTCCTGAGCTTCAGAGAAATATGCTGACGCTGCTCCTGACACCTGGATGTGTGCTTCTAGAAATACAGAAAAACAAAATGAGGATCTACTTTCCTGGCACTGTGTAAATATATAATGTGTCTTTGATTTTTTTAACACATACGAAAGTTATAAAACATAGTGAAGGAATCAAAATATTTGAAGAGGCCATATGTTCATTTTCAAGTGTATATCAGTATGTAGTGTCTCGACTTTAAAGAGTCCTCTCCTGCTGATGTTCAGGTGTATATCAGTATGTAGTGTCTCTACTTTAAAGAGTCCTCTCCTGCTGATGTTCAGGTGTATATCAGTATGTAGTGTCTCTACTTTAAAGAGTCCTCTCCTGCTGATGTTCAGGTGTATATCAGTATGTAGTGTCTCTACTTTAAAGAGTCATCTCCTGCTGATGTTCAGGTGTATATCAGTATGTAGTGTCTCGACTTTAAAGAGTCCTCTCCTGCTGATGTTCAGGTGTATATCAGTATGTAGTGTCTCTACTTTAAAGAGTCCTCTCCTGCTGATGTTCAGGTGTATATCAGTATGTAGTGTCTCTACTTTAAAGAGTCCTCTCCTGCTGATGTTCAGGTGTATATCAGTATGTAGTGTCTCTACTTTAAAGAGTCCTCTCCTGCTGATGTTCAGGTGTATATCAGTATGTAGTGTCTCTACTTTAAAGAGTTCTCTCCTGCTGATGTTCAGGTGTATATCAGTATGTAGAGTATCTACTTTAAAGAGTCCTTTCCTGCTGATGTTCAGGTGTATATCAGTATGTAGTGTCTCTAATTTAAAGAGTCCTCTCCTGCTGATGTTCAGGTGTATATCAGTACGTAGTGTCTCTACTTTAAAGAGTCCTCTCCTGCTGAGTAGTTGATAAAACACTTTCTTACTGATGCACACGGCCAGCTTGTTTCCTCCAATGAACTGACTCTGCCATTTAAACCCAGTCGGCTTGCTGCACTCTTCATGCACCCGACTCCTCCTGAGGAAACTAAAATCGTAACCCTGTGAAAGAAAAACGACATTAAAATACACATTTCTACTTACAACAACAGACGTGTGTTTGTGTATTCCACTTACATGGTTGCACATCGGCTTGCAGTAGCGCTTGTCGCTCACCGTGGTGCACAGCAGCCCTCCATCTTCCGGCACTTCAGCTGGAGGGCATTGCGGTGGCGCTGCACCCTGGCACTCTGTAGATCAATGGTTATTTAATGAATATGAAATTGAACCGGTTAGATTTTGTTTTTATTTTCATATCAGCCATTTACTTATCCCTTAGGCCAGGGCTATTCGACTTCATTAGCAAGTGGGCCACATAGGGACATCGCCGGGGGTTTGTGGGCCACACAATACTTTGCCACTACGAATAACTCTTGCTTACAATAGTGTTAATATATACTAATACATTAAATGAACTAGTCAAGTGCATACTTTAATTGTATCAACATATATCATTACAGAAAGCAACCAGTCCATAGTTAATGGAAAGTTGATTGAATAGGCCTGCCTTAGGCCTTCAGCGTGCCAAAGGAGTTTTCATTCAGCCAATTTCAGACTTACAAGAGAAGCCACGGAGATGAATGTGATTAAAGAGTTCATTCCTACAATTCTGACTTTTTTTGCAAAATGCGAGAACAAAGAGTTCTGTCTGTCTCTAAGCTGTTCCGTTCCGTTATACAAGTCAGATGTTAGGGCTGCTCAATGAATCGTATTTTAATCGCAATTACGATTGTGGCTTGCAACGATTACGAAAACAACGTAATCGAAATAAAACGATTATTTTTTTAAAATTAATTTTTTGTTTTAGTTTTTCAGTTGAATTATCCTTAAGTGTCAGGGTATCGACTAATAAATTGATGTTTTCAAAGTAAATGAAATGTAATAATCGTGATATCAATTATCGACCCAAATAATCGAGATTATGATTTTTGCCCTAATCGAGCAGCCCTATCAGATATAGCATCTGACTTGTGTTCCAAATGTAGACTTGAAAGACTTGAAAGCCGAATGAAAGGTTCTCCTATCACTACAATCATTCCTGATCCTAAATATGTTGCTACCTCTCAGCTGGAGTGTGTACAGTTTGTCCGTCAGGTTCCTCAGGTTCAGCAGCAGGTCGGCTATCTCCTCTGGACTCCAGGAAAGCAGCAGGCTGTCGCCACACTCTACCGCCTCCTGGTGGTGAGTAGAAGAACAACACATGCTATTATACAGTTATAGTGGACATTCACACATGCAAACAAGACGTATACACACAAGCATGCAATAACAGAAAGGTGGCTTAGCAAAGGAGCATTTTTCCCACTTCCTGGATCACATCTGCAGCTATCAGTCCACTTTTAATTGTATTTCTTGGTCCATACGTGGACTTAAACCAGTGGCCATGCAGTTCCCAAAACCCCTACAGACTGAGATAGTACCGGGACAGGATACTTGTTTTATAAGGAAAATAATAATAATGTAAGAATATTTTTAAATATCTCCCAAATAAAGGAATTCTTCATTAAAAGAAAGTAAAATTGTGACAATATAAGTGACGGCTACGGTAACGGGTTGACAAGCGACAAAAAATGTGTAGAAAAAAAGAGAGACGGCACCGCAGACACTGGGTACATTATTTGTGTTATATTACAGTATCTTCTTGTCTTAAAGAACACGATGTAACCCGACCCGATATGCGCTTTCCTGACGGTAAAAACATCCACAGCTTACCTTGAGTTTAGACGTCAGACTATTGTATCTGCACCGTGAAGTCTCATCTTGAGCTGCACAGGAGGACAAGACTACACACACACACGCACACGCACACACACACACACACGCACGCACGCACGCACACACACACACACATTTACACGTCTTGTTCTTCAGTATACATGTTCCCCTTTATGATCTACTCCCGTGAGATTACCTGCTAGCGAGCAAATCTACATCAGAGCTCCCTGTAACGCCATGTTCGCTGAATCAGATTCGTGTTGTCTGACCCCGGAGTGAAGGCAGAGCGCTGACCGGTGGATTTATTGACTTTCGTGGAGCAACGTTTACAGAATTGGTCAATAATGCGACGTTCAGCCGAGATCAAAGTCCCTGGATTCCCCACATTTCACTAACCTCGAGTAAACACGTAATGACAACAAGGTGTTCTCGCTTCTATTGCGTCAAACTAATCTGCCAAAAGAGCAAGTGCACATCTGCTTCACTGTGTGTGTGTGTGTGTGTGTGTGTGTGTTAAACTAAAACGGAGCATTTCCTGTCAGCTCGGATTTAACCCTGCTCCTTCAAACGGTCGTCTGTGCTCGTGTGTTCCACTGTCGGTGTGTGGGCTGCGTCTGCTTCGTGAAAGCCAGGTTTTCATGTCAATAAAATCCCTTCTGATCCGAAAGACCTTTCCTTTCTACGGTCACACTGTCCTGTTGTCCTACGCACTACACCTCAGTGACAACAAGTCCTACTCATTAGCATTGGCGAGAGTGAACAATAGTACGTCCTGCTGCCAGGCTCAATCTTATACAACTAAAAGTTGTCCACCGTATCTATTTCACCAACTCTAAACTCTCCAAAATATACCCAAACGTCACGGACACCTGTAACAGATGCCACACGTCACCAGCAAACATGACTCATATGTTTGCTGAAATTGAAATGTTGTTCAAATTCTCAATTTTTTTCAAACAGAAATTTCCTTTTGTTTATTTTAACACGAATCTCACTTTTGAGAAAAAAATCTGTATCCCAAAAATGTAAACTTCAGACTTGGATCCGCTTGTCTGTCTCTAAGCTGTTCCGTTCCGTTATACAAGTCAGATGTTAGGGCTGCTCAATGAATCGTATTTTAATCGCAATTACGATTGTGGCTTGCAACGATTACGAAAACAACGTAATCGAAATAAAACGATTATTTTTTTATAATTAATTTTTTGTTTTAGTTTTTCAGTTGAATTATCCTTAAGTGTCAGGGTATCGACTAATAAATTGATGTTTTCAAAGTAAATGAAATGTAATAATCGTGATATCAATTATCGACCCAAATAATCGAGATTATGATTTTTGCCCTAATCGAGCAGCCCTATCAGATATAGCATCTGACTTGTGTTCCAAATGTAGACTTGAAAGACTTGAAAGCCGAATGAAAGGTTCTCCTATCCCGACGATCATTCCTGATCCTAAATATGTTGCTACCTCTCAGCTGGAGTGTGGACAGTTTGTCCTTCAGGTTCCTCAGGTTCAGCAGCAGGCTGGCTCTCTCCTCTGGACTCCAGGAAAGCAGCAGGCTGTCGCCAAGCTCGACCGCCTCCTGGTGGTGAGTAGAAGAACAACACATGCTATTATACAGTTATAGTGGACATTCACACATGCAAACAAGACGTATACACACAAGCATGCAATAACAGAAAGGTGGCTTAGCAAAGGAGCATTTTTCCACTTCCTGGATCACATCTGCAGCTATCAGTCCACTTTTAATTGTATTTCTTGGTCCATACGTGGACTTAAACCAGTGGCCATGCAGTTCCCAAAACCCCTACAGACTGAGATAGTACCGGGACAGGATACTTGTTTTATAAGGAAAATAATAATAATGTAAGAATATTTTTAAATATCTCCCAAATAAAGGAATTCTTCATTAAAAGAAAGTAAAATTGTGACAATATAAGTGACGGCTACGGTAACGGGTTGACAAGCGACAAAAAATGTGTAGAAAAAAAGAGAGACGGCACCGCAGACACTGGGTACATTATTTGTGTTATATTACAGTATCTTCTTGTCTTAAAGAACACGATGTAACCCGACCCGATATGCGCTTTCCTGACGGTAAAAACATCCACAGCTTACCTTGAGTTTAGACGTCAGACTATTGTATCTGCACCGTGAAGTCTCATCTTGAGCTGCACAGGAGGACAAGACTACACACACACACACGCACACACACACACACACACACACGCACGCACGCACGCACACACACACACACATTTACACGTCTTGTTCTTCAGTATACATGTTCCCCTTTATGATCTACTCCCGTGAGATTACCTGCTAGCGAGCAAATCCACATCAGAGCTCCCTGTAACGCCATGTTCGCTGAATCAGATTCGTGTTGTCTGACCCCGGAGTGAAGGCACACCGGTGGATTTATTGACTTTCGTGGAGCAACGTTTTCAGAATTGGTCAATAATGCGACGTTCAACCGAGATCAAAGTCCCTGGATTCCCCACATTTCACTAACCTCGAGTAAACACGTAATGACAACAAGGTGTTCTCGCTTCTATTGCGTCAAACTAATCTGCCAAAAGAGCAAGTGCACATCTGCTTCACTGTGTGTGTGTGTGTGTGTGTGTGTGTGTGTTAAACTAAAACGGAGCATTTCCTGTCAGCTCGGATTTAACCCTGCTCCTTCAAACGGTCGTCTGTGCTCGTGTGTTCCACTGTCGGTGTGTGGGCTGCGTCTGCTTCGTGAAAGCCAGGTTTTCATGTCAATAAAATCCCTTCTGATCCGAAAGACCTTTCCTTTCTACGGTCACATTGTCCTGTTGTCCTACGCACTACACTTCAGTGACAACAAGTCCTACTCATTAGCATTGGCGAGAGTCAACGAAAAGTTGTCCACCGTATCTATTACACCAACTCTAAACTCTCCAAAATATACCCAAACGTCACGGACACCTGTAACAGATGCCACACGTCACCAGCAAACATGACTCATATGTTTGCTGGATCCTGGACAAGCATTTGTAATCACCGTACTGAGGCCGTGGACGTGGTATTGACACCATGTGCAGAAACTGCCATTTTTGGAGTACTACCTGGCCACCGAATGTTGAAGAGGAAAACTAAGGACAGTAGAGCCTTTGCATCTCTTTTAGCACGAAGAAGAATGCTCCTAGAATGGAAATCTTCGATACCACCTAAAGCATCTCAATGGCTTAAAGATCTAATGTTGTACTTGAACTTGGAGGGGCTCCTCAAAACTATTTGAATCTGTCTGGGGCTCTGAGAGCCTGCACAGCTGAACTGAAGACACTCCATGAAGGAGAGAGAGGGACTACGAATGCATGTTTGTTTTTCCTTTGTTTTCTTCTTGTGTCTCTTTTTATATTCATTTTTAATTTATTTATTTGTAGTTATTTGTTCTGTCTTTGTATACATGTATGTATGTAGGTAGGTACGTGTATGTATGTGCATGTGGGTATACATATGAGTATATGTGTACAAGTATTACTATTCTTTATTCCCTTATCTATACATTTTCTTTTAATATTATCTTCTATATTACTTTACTTTGACCTCTACAGGTATCTATCTTACTTATTTAGTTAATTATTTATTTTACTAGCTCGGACCGGGAGGGAGGGAAAGGTGAAAATAAATATAAATATTGACTGTATAAATGTAAACTCATACAAAGAAAAGTAAAAAAAAACATCTTACTGATATCGCTGTTGGCGTTGCATTTGATATCCAAATCCACAGTCAGGCTGTATTACTTGTGTATGTTGGGACTCAGATAAGGTTACTGATTACCTATTGTTACAGGTAACTAGTAATTGTAGCAGATGACATGTGTATAGTCACCCTCCTGTGTGAGGATGACTATAATAAAGCTGTATTACTGCAGTGTACTAGCAGCTCCCCCTCCCCCCTCTCCCTCCCCATACCACACAGCAATAGAATAGGACGAACCCCTCTTTAATGGTCAGTGGGCAGCAGTGTTTCCGCCAGACCAGGGCTGAGAGGGCGAACACCCCGAGAGGTGGAGGGGGGGGCGGGGGGTGCTTGAATTTTGACTTGAGACGTTCCTTATAGACACTGTCTTTTTACGTTAGTGAGCCGGATCATTTGGCTCGGCTCTCTTAACCTCTTGAGCCCCACGGACCCCAGCTCGGGTCCGAAAATGCTATATATGTAGCAACAGTGCTAGTGACGAGATAACAAGAGAATAACACGAAGGTCGGCCATCGTTGTTGATCACGTGGTCTATGAAGGGACGCCCTGCCCGTAGAAGCCTGACGGGCAAGGGGTCCGCTGTACATAATATAGCGACGGGGAGGGGCCCTGACCGTCTGTCAATATGTGACGGGATGGGAGTGAGAACGTGTTGCACACACTCACATGCACACACACATACACACACACACACTCACATGCACACAGACACATACACGCATGCATGCACACACACTCACATGCACACAGACACACACACGCACGCACACACACACACAAATACACACACACACACACACACACACACACACACACACACACACACACACACAGTCAGGTAGTAACTCGTGCCGTGAGGGATGGCTGTGTGAATAATTCACGTGGATGTTATCCATTATGGATGTCTGACGGTCCGGCAGCCGATGAATGATTGAAACTCGGAGGAAGGGTTCGAGCTCACTGACGGGAGGACGGCCTTTTACATTTGATTTGAAGAACAAAGATTAACCCTCCAAAGGGACCTTGAAAGACGTCATTATCGTGCCAGCATGCTTCACTCCCTTTGTCTGGATTTCTCTTGTGATCAGAGGAATAACAGAAAGTCGCCTTAATGTGTAAATGATGTTTAATCCTCGGATCCACACGGAACGATTCTGATGAACGATTCGGTGGAATGCGTGCGGGTTCCTTCGCCTTGGATCCACCAGGTTCTTCTTTAAACCTGTTGATGCACTTCGTCATGAGGAGAACGCCTTTGACTTCAGAGTGCTCGGATGTATCGGCGAGTGTTTGATAATGTTTCTACTTTCACCGAGAACACGACACGTTCTCGTCCTCGCTTCGTCCCTCTGTGATCTCTCACTGTGCACGTTTGCCAGCACTTCAAAAGTAGGCGGGTTTTACTGATCTTACACCTCCGTGGTTAAAGGGGAGCTCTCCGGGTTTTACACATCAAAGTGCATCGAGGAGTTCAAGTGCGTGTGTGAGAGTCTGATGAAGCTTTGTGGCTCCAGAGGGACTCGTGTGAGTCTGATGAAGCTTTGTGGCTCCAGAGGGACTCGTGAGAGTCTGATGAAGCTTTGTGGCTCCAGAGGGACTCGTGTGAGAGTCTCATAAAGCTTTGTGGCTCCAGAGGGACTCGTGAGAGTCTCATAAAGCTTTGTGGCTCCAGAGGGACTCGTGAGAGTCTGATGAAGCTTTGTGGCTCCAGAGGGACTCGTGTGAGTCTGATGAAGCTTTGTGGCTCCAGAGGGACTCGTGAGAGTCTGATGAAGCTTTGTGTGGCTCCAGAGGGACTCGAGTGAGTCTGGTGAAGCTTTGTGTGGCTCCAGAGGGACTCGTGTGAGTCTGATGAAGCTTTGTGTGCTCCAGAGGGACTCGTGTGAGTCTGATGAAGCTTTGTGTGCTCCAGAGGGACTCGAGTGAGAGTCTGATGAAGCTTTGTGGCTCCAGAGGGACTCGTGAGAGTCTCATAAAGCTTTGTGGCTCCAGAGGGACTCGTGAGAGTCTGATGAAGCTTTGTGGCTCCAGAGGGACTCGTGAGAGTCTGATGAAGCTTTGTGGCTCCAGAGGGACTCGTGAGAGTCTGATGAAGCTTTGTGGCTCCAGAGGGACTCGTGAGAGTCTGATGAAGCTTTGTGGCTCCAGAGGGACTCGTGAGAGTCTCATAAAGCTTTGTGGCTCCAGAGGGAACTCGTGAGAGTCTGATGAAGCTTTGTGGCTCCAGAGGGACTCGTGAGAGTCTCATAAAGCTTTGTGGCTCCAGAGGGACTCGTGAGAGTCTGATGAAGCTTTGTGGCTCCAGAGGGACTCGTGAGAGTCTGATGAAGCTTTGTGGCTCCAGAGGGACTCGTGTGAGTCTGATGAAGCTTTGTGGCTCCAGAGGGACTCGTGTGAGTCTGATGAAGCTTTGTGGCTCCAGAGGGACTCGTGAGAGTCTGATGAAGCTTTGTGGCTCCAGAGGGACTCGTGTGAGTCTGATGAAGCTTTGTGGCTCCAGAGGGACTCGTGAGAGTCTGATGAAGCTTTGTGGCTCCAGAGGGACTCGTGTGCGTCTGATGAAGCTTTGTGGCTCCAGAGGGACTCGTGAGAGTCTGATGAAGCTTTGTGTGGCTCCAGAGGGACTCGTGAGAGTCTGATGAAGCTTTGTGGCTCCAGAGGGACTCGTGTGAGTCTGATGAAGCTTTGTGGTTCCAGAGGGACTCGTGAGAGTCTGATGAAGCT
>CM070497.1:36761135-36797587 GCA_036324585.1 Champsocephalus esox
AGTTAGTGAAAACGCCGCTCACGTGTGCGTCACTCTTTAGTGTCCCCTGGTCTTCCAGCTGTGTGCGTCACTCTTTAGTGTCCCTGGTCTCCCAGCTGTGTGCGTCACTCATTAGTGTCCCCTAGTCTCTCAGCTGTGTGCGTCACTCTTTAGTGTCCCCTGGTCTCCCAGCTGTGTGCGTCACTCTTTAGTGTCCCCTTGTCTCCCAGCTGTGTGCGTCACTCTTTAGTGTCCCTGGTCTCCCAGCTGTGTGCGTCACTCTTTAGTGTCCCCTGGTCTCCCAGCTGTGTGCGTCACTCTTTAGTGTCCACTGGTCTCCCAGCTGTGTGCGTCACTCTTTAGTGTCCCCTTGTCTCCCAGCTGTGTGCGTCACTCTTTAGTGTCCCCTGGTCTCCCAGCTGTGTGCGTCACTCATTAGTGTCCCCTAGTCTCCCAGCTGTGTGCGTCACTCTTTAGTGTCCCCTGGTCTCCCAGCTGTGTGCGTCACTTTTTAGTGTCCACTGGTCTCCCAGCTGTGTGCGTCACTCTTTAGTGTCCCCTGGTCTCCCAGCTGTGTGCGTCACTCCTTAGTGTCCCCTGGTCTCCCAGCTGTGTGCGTCACTCTTTAGTGTCCACTGGTCTCCCAGCTGTGTGCGTCACTCATTAGTGTCCCCTAGTCTCCCAGCTGTGTGTGTCGCTCTTTAGTGTCCCCTGGTCTCCCAGCTGTGTGCGTCACTCTTTAGTGTCCCCTGGTCTCCCAGCTGTGTGTGTCGCTCTTTTGTGTCCCCTGGTCTCCCAGCTGTGTGCGTCACTTTTTAGTGTCCACTGGTCTCCCAGCTGTGTGCGTCACTCTTTAGTGTCCCCTGGTCTCCCAGCTGTGTGCGTCACTCTTTAGTGTCCCCTGGTCTCCCAGCTCTGTGCGTCACTCTTTAGTGTCCCCTGGTCTCCCAGCTGTGTGCGTCACTTATTAGTGTCCCCTGGTCTCCCAGCTGTGTGCGTCACTCTTTAGTGTCCCCTGGTCTCCCAGCTGTGTGCGTCACTTTTTAGTGTCCACTGGTCTCCCAGCTGTGTGCGTCACTCTTTAGTGTCCCCTGGTCTCCCAGCTGTGTGCGTCACTCATTAGTGTCCCCTAGTCTCCCAGCTGTGTGCGTCACTCTTTAGTGTCCCCTGGTCTCCCAGCTGTGTGCGTCACTTTTTAGTGTCCACTGGTCTCCCAGCTGTGTGCGTCACTCTTTAGTGTCCCCTGGTCTCCCAGCTGTGTGCGTCACTCTTTAGTGTCCCCTGGTCTCCGTTGTGTTTTGAGCTTCTTGCAGCTTTTAGTAAACGCTGCATGTTTTACAAGTCGGGGAAGATTTTTCTTGTGTTTTAGCGCATTTGTGTTTCATGATTCCGAGCGTCTCTGAGAGGTGCAGAGCGTTTCTCCTCACGGAAATGTTTTGGGCCGTTTGCATCCGTCGGCCATCTTCACTGTGCTTCTTCTCTGCTGCCACTTAGTCATCCAGTGCGTTACATGATCATGCAGATTGCTCAACACCTAGAGGAATGCAGAGAACATCCGCGCACCGAGGCCCCGAACACACACCAGATGGAGGAAACTATTCATCTATCAAATATTTATAAGATGCAAATGACAATACAAGAATGATGGTGCTGTTCCTGAACACCTGTTTCCCTGCCGGCTTACCGAGCTCTTGTTTACCACCTGTCCTCTCTCACATACTTCCTCTCTCACACACTTCCTGCCTTCCTGAAAACCAGCAGTCTGATTGTTTTACCGCCTCTTCAGCTTGTTGGGTAGCTTTTCTTGCATGCCACATACTTCATAGTTTACTCATGTTATTTTTTATTATTTTTTGTCTCTTTGTTAACTACTATTGTTCTTACCTAGCTGCACTACTAGCAAAGGTTACAACCCACTCATTTGTGGTGTGCTAACGAATGCCTATGCATGTACTTGTTTAATGATTGCATGATTATTTAAATAGAAACATGTATTTGTTAAAGTGTAGTAAAACATGGTTAGTGGAAAGTCAGCTCTGTCAACACTGACACAATCTGCACTTTACAACGCTCTGTTTGTACATGTGCCTTGACCTGTTGCTATCCGTCTACTTTGTGAATATGTATTTTAGTTTTGTTTTTATTTTATAGATGCTTTTATCATAATATAAGCATCTCTGTTGAATGTTGTTTTACTGAATGTAAGTGGGGTTTGAACCTGTGACCCCCTAACCCCAAACATCAACGCACAACCCACTGCGCCACACGCCTCCCGGAGACTGTGTGCACAGAGCTGATGCAGCTGGAACACAAATCACAAAATAAATAGAAATAGTTTTTGTGACAGTCCCAACTGTTTTGTACACAGATGCGCAAACCAAGCTCGAGTGGATATGTTTTATTATCATTTCAAAAAAATGCAACAGAAATATGTCATACCCTTACAGGCTGTTTGTTTTACCATCTCTATCAATTTCAGTTTTCTTTCTTATTGTAGGAAGCAGTTTAATTTGAATACCTCTAGATGTTGTCCTACTACTTTACTGAGCATCCTCATAGACATACAGTGTCTTATGCATAATGTGTAAATAATGTAGGAAGAACTCATTAAAAACAGTCAAGAAATGAGAGCAGTGTGTACTTACATCAGGTTATCACGTTTAAAAGCAACTCACACAAAGAAAGAAAATATAAGCATAACAAAATGGCTGTTCTCTCTAACTGTCCCGCTTAGAGACACTCGTGTTGGCACTGAGCTAAGGCTTTTAGCAGGAACTCATATACATAAAGCCTGCGGGATCTTCCGGAGTGGATCTGTGTGTGGGGATTCGCTCTGAAGCTCCACGGCAGAAACAGCCAGGGTTCATTGTTCAAGTCTTTAAAGCGTCAGCACCGTGCCAAACGCTGACAGGAGGCCAAAAGCCCGGTGCCAGTTTCATCTTCTCTTTCAGGAACAAATATAACAACATGAAAGCTTTTTAAATGGTTGGAGAGGACACTGTTAACAATCAATACAAAGTTAGAGACACCAGAACTTTTTGTTTTAATGGATTAGTTGTTGTGAAAGAAAGAGTTACCCGCAACATTTTATTGACTTATACAAATACACAGACTAGCTTATTACTGATGCAGGGATTACCCTCATTCAATAATATCCCTATAAATATCAACAATGGTTTGTGAGAAACACAATCTCCTCTCCGATATGAAGTGCTGGAAAAAAGACAGTCTCAAGAAGGAAATCTGATCAGACTGACCAATGATCATGATATCATTTTTCTTCATATTGAGGAACAGAAATGTATGAGATTATAAGTTTTTCACTGCAGACAAGCATGCCTCTAGTTTAATAACCATAAAGACACGTACAGATGTGTATTATGAGCCTTACAGTGGCAATTAATTCAGTATAATAAGTTAAATATCCTCAGAAAAGAAAAAGGGCCTGAAACAGATCCCTGAGGTACTCCATATATCAAACACATGTACAGATAAGTAGGAACACGTAAGAGCCTGAGACCCAGAGCCAATAAGTGAAATATTCTTTGAAAAAGAAAGGAAAAGGGCCTAAAACAGATCCTTGAGGTACTCCATATGTGACCTGCTCTATCGAAATCAGTCGCATTGACCCGAAGACACATTTTGAGTTGTATACACTGTTGGAAAGAAGAGATTCCTAGTTTTCTAATTATATCAGGATTGTTGTTTTACTCCGAATATTCAGCAAAATATGTCACATTATATAATGACTGTCACTGAGTCATCATTTTGAGAAAAGGGCCTTCAAAGTTTCCTGTTCTCTGGAATCCATCGATCTGATTGGTTATTAGCGACCAATAAATGATCAAAGTAGTACGGAGGGGAAATATTTTCGTTTGGATTACTGGTCTGGGGGAAGCTCGCGAGTGTGTGTTTGTGTATTTTTGCATTTGTGTGTATTGTGTTTGTTTCCCGGGGTAAACACTCACGAGAAACACCGGCTGTGACGAAACACCCGACCCGGAAAAATATTTTTTTAAGCAAATCCACGTTTATTTTGAAATGAACCGTTGCGACTTCCGACTGATTTTGATAGAGCGGTTCACATATATCAAAACCATGTACAGATAAGTCGGAAAACGTGAGAGCCAGAGACACAGAGCCAATAAGTGAAATATCCTCTGAAAAAAACTGAGAAGGGCCTAAAACAGATCCCTGAGGTACTCCATACGCAAACATTCCCCAAATTGGGATTAATACAGTACTTCTTATCTTATATATCAAAACATGGTCAGAAAAGTAGGAAAATGTAAGAGCCAGACACAAAGCCAATAAGTGAAATATCCTTTGAAAGAAAATAATAGGGCCTAAAACAGATCCCTGAGGTACTCCATATATCAAAAACATTTTCAGATGAGTAGGAAAACGAGACACCAAATGATATTCAGTGCCACCAAACGTGTGAATAAGTAACAGAACAACAGTCATGCTTTAGCTTCATCTGTGTTTTCTCTATCCCACTCATTTAGCTGTTTCCCGGAGACACTGATGCTGCTAATGGGCCCGAGGACGATAAAAGGCTTTTCAGATTAGTGCTCCAAAAGCAGCTTTAGGATCTTCCCGGTCCCAGCAGTGGGAGCCTCCCATGTTGGCAGAATTGGCTCTGCGAAACATTTTGTATTCCAGGAAGAGACGTGGAGTTTATATGAAGACAACTTTGAAGATGTAATACTGTGCTGGCATACTAAGTGTGTGTGTAATGTGTGGTGGCGTATGCATTACTGTGTGTGGATTTCCATACGTGACAATGCATGTCTGTCTCTGTGTGAGTTATTGGTTTAATTTCCCCCCTTTATGTGACTGTAAATGAATGCTATTTGAATAAAGCTACTGAGGCTCATAAAAGTGCCTCTGCTGAGATAGTGAATCTAGTTAAGTTCCTTCTAACGTTGGAAGTGGAGCAAGCTGATGGCGCTGACAAAGCGGAAAAAATAAATGTATTCTACTCCAATCAATCACATGAGTAAGGTGGCCAAAGGGTGCACACTGTCTCTTGCTGTTGGAAACTTCCCTAAAATGTTTTATGGTCTTATTTTAACGATGTGGTCACATGACTCCTTCTGATGTCACTGCAGATCTGCTGTAAGCTAGCTGGCTAACGTAGCTAACCTGGTGATTTCAGATATACTGACAAACATTGACAGTTATGAGACGACTGACTCTGAGACGGAGACAGACGTTCAGCTTTATAATCCTGAACGTCACCAAGCTGTGTGCGTCACTCTTTAGCGTCCCCTGGTCTCCCAGCTGTGTGCGTCACTCTTTAGTGTCCCCTGGTCTCCCAGCTGTGTGCGTCACTCTTTAGTGTCCCCTGGTCTCCCAGCTGTGTGGGTCACTCTTTAGTGTCCCCTGGTCTCCCAGCTGTGTGCGTCACTCTTTAGTGTCCCCTGGTCTCCCAGCTGTGTGCGTCACTCTTTAGTGTCCCCTGGTCTCCCAGCTGTGTGAGTCACTTGTTGGTGTCCCCTGGTCTCCCAGCTGTGTGCGTCACTCTTTAGCGTCCCCTGGTCTCCCAGCTGTGTGGGTCACTCTTTAGTGTCCCCTGGTCTCCCAGCTGTGTGCGTCACTCTTTAGTGTCCCCTGGTCTCCCAGCTGTGTGCGTCACTCTTTAGTGTCCCCTGGTCTCCCAGCTGTGTGAGTCACTTGTTGGTGTCCCCTGGTCTCCCAGCTGTGTGCGTCACTCTTTTAGTGTCCCCTGGTCTCCCAGCTGTGTGCGTCACTCTTTAGTGTCCCCTGGTCTCCCAGCTGTGTGCGTCACTCTTTAGTGTCCCCTGGTCTCCCAGCTGTGTGCGTCACTATTTAGTGTCCCCTGGTCTCCAGCTGTGTGCGTCACTCTTTAGTGTCCCCTGGTCTCCCAGCTGTGTGCGTCACTCTTTAGTGTCCCCTGGTCTCCCAGCTGTGTGCGTCACTCTTTAGCGTCCCCTGGTCTCCCAGCTGTGTGTGTCACTTGTTAGTGTCCCCTTGTCACCCAGCTGTGTGCGTCACTCCTTAGTGTCCCCTGGTCTCCCAGCTGTGTGCGTCGCTCTATAGTGTCCCCTGGTCTTCAGACTACACTTTTTGGCCTTTTCTTTGCAAAATCTCACTTAAATCTGACCCAAAAGATCAGAAAGACATCCCCATGTTCATTGCAGCTAATCCTGATGCAGATGTATTCCCTTTACTCATTTAGTTAAAGAAATAGGGATTTATTTCAACATGATATATCAATTCAAATAAGTCTTGACAGGACTGAGTCGGCTGCCTGACATTCACTAGCCAATTTTCGCAGGTGATTATAAAACCAGAGATTGGACCAATTTATGAGGAAAAGTCCTAAAATGTCTGCACAGTAACTCTATCATGAATACATTAGGTTTTTATATATCCATAACCCCTAAATCTGGATTTTTAACGTTCTACTTTATGGGCGAGAAAAGTTTTACTGCACGTACAAACCTACTTTGTCTCGTTACAGCTGGAATACATTCGCTCATCAGATATGCCAGTCTGCCGGGAACAGCGAAAGGCATGCCTTGAACCATCATAATATTTTAATTACATTAGAGGAATTAAAGCTCACAAGACTTCCCATTTGAAAAGGAGGACAGCGGTTCTTACATGGAATACGAGTGTTAACATTTGCATGTCTTAGAATAGAACATGAATTAATTACATGCTTGTGTTTCACTTCACTTCACCGATATGATTCCCATGTTTCAGCATCGTTGTTTATCCACCACTACATCATACTACAGGACCAAGGCTGTGGGTTTTCTTCTACCAACTTAAATGGCCAGTTCACCGGAATAACTTCTCGATAAATGGACAGAAAATAGTCCTCCCGATCACATACTTGCTTGTCAGTAAGTTGTAAGAAATATGAAAACCAGTCGATTTTAATTAGGAGAATGTTTAAGGGGAGAAACAGCAATGGCGTCGGTTACAATTCTCCGAGAATAGTGAGATGAATGAAACTTGTTTAATGCATCAGGAGACATGTGGATTGATTTATGGGAATCTTATCGTATCTGATGGCAACGGTTGAAGTCACGATTAGTGGATTTACTCTTTGGGTAAAATCCACATAATTCTTCAGTCGTCCATCGTGAAGTCTCTAGAGAGGACAAGCCTTTCCAAAGAAGCCCTTTTCTGCTTTCTGGAGTTTCCCCCTCTTCCAGTATCGTGTGTTCTAAAGGTTTCAGTGCATGCTCATGGTCTGCAAAGGTGTTATGGAAATCTAGGACCCAACACCGTGGAGAGTACAAGTCAAAGTGATCAAAACAAATAAATGGTGAATCAGACAGAACCGTCTTTCTAGTTATTTATTTGAAGCTTCAAATACATGAGATACAATATAAAATAGACACAGGTCTCACAGAGCATAGTCTGCGTGAGTGTGCGCCGTACAATGTGTTAGCAAAGCTTATATACAGGAGGAGTGGGAACGTTAGAAATCTGTCTTCACACGGTCACATATTGTTGTTAGACATCTGGCCTTGATAGGATGACGGTTCTCAGAGTAGGGGAGTTCTGGTGTGACTGTGTGTGGTCTCAACCCAGTAGCCAAAGCAGCTCTGAGGCCTTGAAGCGCCTGGGAATAAACCCAAAGGAGAGTAGATAGAAGAAAACAGCACATCTCAGGAAATGAGAAGCATTTGGTTTAAGCATATAAGGATATAATAAAAATGTCCACTACATTGGCTAAAATCCCCACATAGAAGTAGTGACAAGTAAACAAGTCAGAGTCGAAGCACAACATACAAACAGGGGACAACATGTCAGGGTGAGCGTTACGGCCCGTCTACACTACAGCGTTGACAGCGTCGAAAGCTCCAAGCTGCCCATTCACTTTCAATGGGGTGACGTGATGTAGCCTCGCTTTTTCGCCGAACTGAATTGTGGGTAGCAGAGCGGTCCGCCAGCCAATCAAATCCCGTTTCCCAAAATCTGACAGCTGAAGCCGTAGCCAATCAAACCGCGTCTAAGCTGGGAGAGATATCCCGCCGTTCATTTCTATATTTCAAAAAAAGATGGAGGAGAAACTAACTATCGCCGTAGCAATCACCCGGTTTTGTATGACCAGACCCTCTTCACCTACCGGGATACAAACCGGAGGAACCAGCATGGAGGGAGGGTGGCAGAGGCAGTGGGGGAAACTGGTAGGTGTTCGCCTGTTTGGGGAGTTTATATATATATATATATTGCTCGCATAAAATCCCCGGGGTTTTTGCTTTGTATGTCGGGGGGCGGGAGATTCATGTGATTGGTTGTTGGTCGCGTTGCTTGAATAAAATCCCCAAGCTGTCAGACACGCCCAGCTCCAAGCTGTCTTTGGAGCTGTAGTGTGGACGCTCCGTGAGGGTTACGGTACGTCCACACGGCGACGTGCGTTGAAGCTTGCCGGTGGGCGTGTCTGAAGCTCGACCAACAACCAACCCCCGGACACACAAGCACGCGGTGCGACTGGCTAGAGCTTGTACTGGCATATGATTTGATCGGCTGACGCTTCCGTCGAAGCTTGAAAAGTTGAACTGTTCTCAACTTTTGAAGCGAGGACGAGCGAGCGACGGAACCACAATGCAGTTCGGCAAAGCGTGCCGTCACCCCATTCAAAGTGAACGGGAAGCGTCTCCGTTGAACGCACGCCGCCGTGTGGACGGGCCGTTAGTGTGCGTGTTGAGGAGTTATTATTACATTACTGAAATGCCTAGTATAAGCCTTAAAGACTTACTTTCCAGAAGCTAAAGGTCCAGACTCTGTGTGGGGAAAGGCTCAACCCTAAAGACCCTGAGTGTAAAGCTGAACTGCTTTGCGCGAACCAATCAAAACGTCGGTCTTATTATTACGACAGTTTTATGTCAACATTTGGTTAAAAGTTCATTCGAGTACACTTCTGTCTCCACTTCGTCATCTCGTGAAGTGGTTTTTGGGTTATCACTATGTTTACCTTTTTGCCCTCTAACTCTATCATGGCAGCATGAGCATGTGCGTCAGAGCAGAGGACGAAACACACACAGCGTTTAGTGTCCGTGCAAAATGTGCAGCGCGGCCCCAGACGGGTGCTGTTTGCCTCAAAAACAGATTCTCGTGTTTAAAAATACTCTGGTGAAAGTAGAAGTACTGACTAAACTTCTTATCAAGTCAAAGTAAAGAGGCTTTGAAGTGTCCTTCAGTAAAAAGTACCCATAGCTAGCAGCTGCTTTAAAGAGTACCTGACCTCCCTTTATATCAATAGAACAATAATGTCATTGTTAGCTAATGAATGTTTCCATGGTGACTCCAATACTTCCCACCTCTGGTGTGTGTGTGCGTGTGTGCGTGTGTGCGTGTGCGTGCGTGTGTGTGTGTGCGTGCGTGTGTGTGTGTGACCTTAGCAGATGCTTCACTAACCACATCAGAGCGAGCTGCTCCGTCCTCCCTTATTTATAAATGTCACGGTTGTCGTTGTTTCTCTCTCCTTAACCCCGTCCCCTGCAAATGCCACGCCGTCTCTGCCGGCTCTCATTGTCGTGGATTCCTGCACAGAAGTCAATACGTGGGAAAAGTCAGACGGGAGAAGTTAATTAGAGCCTCTGAGCAGGAAGGCGCCTGACGCTGTGACTCAAGCCCTCACCTCACCTCCGAGCTGAAGGGAAACGGTTTGTTCATATTTATTCTGTCCATCGTGTCTGGATGTAGTGTGTATGTGTACACCTGATCTCTAGTGTATTCAATGTCTGCACTGCTGTTATATTGTTATATATATATTTATATTATACTTGAATAACTCGTTCTGCTTGCTTTGCCCTTCTGGTTGGATGTAATGGTCGTGGTACTTGTACTCTGTGCAATGACAATACCGTTGAATCGACAGTAATCTGAATACAGTTTAAATATGTGAATATGAAGCTTACATTAAACATTAATCTCCACTCAACCTTCAGAACAGGTTTTAGATAAACTATATCCAGTTAAATCACATCTTAAACTTTTAAAAACTCCCCTTTCTTTCCAAACAGCAGGTTTTATGATCAGGATGCACTGAAGCCGTGACATAATATCTTAAAGTTTATTTATACGGCACCTTTCAACACGAGGCAATTCAAAGTGCTTTACAAAAATGAAAGACATTAAGAGCTTTAAGAAACATATTATAAAATGGCATTTAAAAGCATTACACAAAGATAATACAACATGAATGAAAGGGACAGCGCAGACTGAGATACACACATCTGAACTGTTTAGCTCTGACTCTCAATCATCGCTCACTTTTTAGCAGAAATAGTTTTCTTTGACCTCACTTTCTTTCTACTTTGTTACTTAACTTATCCGTTAGTGATCTCAAGTGTTTCATTCTAAACGAACCCCCCTTTGGACAATTATAATCTGGCCCCACGGTACCTTTTAAGGTCCTTACACACCAAGCCGATTTTCATCGTCGATAGATGTCAGGCCGTCGATGAGCGTCCTGTCGGCCTACTCAGATTGGTGTGTCCCGCACCGTCGTGTCTTTTCGGCCGACACCTTCCGATGTTGAATCAGTGGGCTGTCGGCTAAAGAAATCACTCTGATTGGCTGTTCAGCTAGCGAATCGGTGCATGAGAAGCGAAACGGAAGTGAGGGACCCAACCCGAAACGATTAAGAAGGCAAATGTGAGATTCCATTTACCTCCAGCTCTCGACTCAGGTTCGGGAAAGCCCCGTGAGCTTCTCGCTGTAGAGGGAACATGGAACGCTATTTGTTGTTTGTTTATATCACGCAGTCTGTTCTTCTTCTCTCGGTTATCACGCAGTCTGTCTTCCGGTTGCCTCTTTTGAATGGTGAATACACACTACCGCCGCCTGCTGGTAAGGAGAGGTATTGCCGCTCACGCATGCGCAGTTCGTACGTGCTACTTGGCCGTCGGCTGAAGTCTTTGCGGTGTGTTCCAGTGCGACACATGGCCAAGACGTGGGGCGACGCAACAGTCGGGTCCGTCGGGACGTGTTCTTTGGGACCTTTAGTTTCCCCCAAACTATTTCTCTCATTTAAATGCACATTAGTTAAATGTACCTTGTCTTTCTAGGACTTCTACTACGAAACAAGCACGTCTAGATGAACTCCTGACTTAGTGGAAAACATGAGGACCATTTACCCAAAACTGTTTTTAAAGAGGCCCTATTCCGCTTCTCCCTCTCCTGAAGTGTGTAATGTAGGTTTTGATGCATGTCAATGGTCTGCAAAGGCGAAAATCTCCGTGTTCCGCATTCCTTTGAGTCCTTTGTTTACTTCCGCAACATAGTGCCATCACTACATACTCACAGTGTGAGAACAATACAGAGATCTTTGAACATTGAGTCATTAAATACAAATGTGAAATCTGAAAATTAGCACAATTTGTCGTCTTTAGACAAAATAGGAATGGACTGACGCAAAGGTCCTACTTTAGTTGTTGTTGTTGTTGTTGTACGATTTAACTGACATGTTCAATAACTTTTTTGAGTTATAGTACACAATGTTTTTCATGTTGATACAAAGACTGAAAACTCGTAATAGTCCAGACGACACAGAGGGTTTCTGGGACAGGATTCTTTTTTACAGCTTCCACGCTTTATTGGACTTAATGGAGAAACGGTGAGATGAACACGAGAGCCGTCATGACATGAAACATAAATCCTGCTCCGTGTCAGCCTCAGTTAACGCTTTACGATACGACACCTCAGGTTGCTGCGCCAAGTGGCAACGTTCTATTGCATCATGGGACGGTCTTTGTAGCGAGGCTTTCTTGCATAAATTAATACAAATGATAAGTGTTCTTCTCCAGACGGAAGCGCTGAGACGGGAGCAACTTGGAAAAAGTCAAAAGGCAATACTAATACATTTGGAAGTGTTTTAATGTAAGGCATACACTCAACAACATCACTTCAAACACATTAACAGTTACGGCCCGTCCACACTACAGCGTCGACAGCTCCACTCTGCCCATTCACTTTCGATCAGGTGACGTCACGTTGCCTCGCTTTTTCGCCGAACTGAATTGTGGGTAGCAGAGCGGTCCGTCTCCGGCGTCAGAAGTTGAACAATGTTCAACTTCTGTCGCCGGAGTAGCCAGCGCCAGCCAATCAAATCCCGTTTCTGAAAATCTGACAGCTGAAGCCGTAGCCAATCAAACCGCGTCTAAGCTGGGAGAGATATCCCGCCGTTCATTTCTATATTTCAAAAAAAGTCGGAGGAGAAACTAACTATCGCCGTAGCAATCACCCGGTTTTGTATGACCAGACCCTCTTCACCTACCGGGACACAAACCGGAGGAACCAGCATGGAGGGAGGTGGCAGAGGCAGTGGGGGAAACTGGTAGGGTTTCGCCTGTTTGGGGAGTTTATATATATATATATATTGCTCGCATAAAATCCCCGGGGTTTTTGCTTTGTATGTCGGGGGCGGGAGATTCATGTGATTGGTTGTTGGTCGCGTTGCTCGAATAAAATCCCCAAGCTCCAGACACGCCCAGCTCCAAGCTATTTTTTGAAGCTGTAGTGTGGACGCTCCGTGAGGGAAAAGAAGGCGGACGAACACAAGGTTATAGCGGGGTTATAACTCAGATTAAGCGCCACAGCATCTTCAGAAGATACTCATTTGATGTCTGCCGTCTCCCTGTAAGCCGGCAGCTCAAGAGAAGCTAAATGATAGGTTGACATGTCACTGCTAATGCTTACGATTCATAGGTCTTTCCCGAATTGGAGGATAATTTAGACGCCAACATTTTTGAAATATTAACCTTTTATTTTATTTTTATTTTTTATGTATTTCGGAAAAAACAGATAATAAATCATCACAAAAAGGGATTTACCAGCTAGGCATCAAATGTATATTTTCCAATGAAGAATTACCCCTGCTACTCTGATTATAGTAACAGGGTTGAAATCAATGCTACTTTGAGCTCTAACCTCAGGAAGTATTGCGAGATGTAGCGTGTACTTTCAAGGCAAGGACACACTTGGATATCTAACGCAAGAAAGATGACTTTGAAATAAATATGCTTTAATCTGATAATATGAGAAACAGGGCTGAGTGGGTCGAGACTCTGTTAAGACTGGAAAGATTGTAAAAATATGAAAATAAAAGAGAGGACTTAGTTGTGGTCTACCCACGGCACGAGCACATGGCTTGCTGATGTCACTTCCTGTGTGTCATCTGACTTACAGTTTGTTCACTTCCTGTGTCAAACAGGGTTGGGTAACAGGGTTGAACGCATGTTGAGGGACACCTTCTGTGCAAACTTACTGTTATCTAAAATATGTTTATGATTTAACAAATTGATTTTACCATTACGAGAGACTATATCAATAGAATATTACCAACAAAAGTAAATAAAATCCCTATTTTAAATGTTATATTTGACGCAAGTTGGTCACCAGGAAGCGGGGACAAGAGAACAATGCCATTTTAGGGGACGTTCGAGAGCTATTTGATCATTTAAATAATACTTTGAAACCACTTTTTCTACAACTTTATATACATTTTGTCTCAAGACAAGTATGTTCAACACAACAAGTGCAAGTTTTAGCATTTTGGGCATGGATTATATATAATGTCCTCCAATTCTGGAATGGATGAAAACTTTATTACAGACTCAGGGTCCCGATAAAAGACAAGGCATTACATATAATACATTACATACACAGCGTAAACATAATTCATAGTTTAAGAATCATTTAAATCAGTGTCCTACAAAGAGACAGCTATACCAATGTCTCCACAGCTGCGAATGGTAGCGTGTGCTAACCCTTGTGTTCGATAAGGCCAAGAGGATTTCATTATCAGAGTCATTAAGCCGGCAAATACATTTATACATGAGACTTCTTAAAACAGCTTGTAGAGTATTGACTACTGCAAACACAAACATTTCACTTGCACTCGACCATGGAGGTCTCTTCGATGATGATGATGATGATGATGATGATGATGATGATGATGATGATGATTTAACTTATTGTCATTTCGTAGTACAGGTACCGTGTAACGAAACGGTTTCTCTGCATTTGACCCACCCTGTGTTAGGAGCAGTGGGCTGCCATTTTCAGTGTGGGGAACGGTGCCTTGCTCAGGGACACCTCGGTAGCAGGGTTTCCGCTAGGATTCTTTCTCGCCGGTCAAATGTCTGGACACAATTTATTTTACCGGACACATTTGAAACTTACCGGTCATGTTTCAAGAATAATAATAAGAGTTGTGGAGCAGAGTTTCCGTTAGCAGGTACAGTGGGCGGGGCTTCAGGTGATTGTGCAGCAGCTGATCTGATCTCTCTCTCTCTCGTCCGGTTACACTTCCCTCTCGTGTATGTCCATATCGATCAGATCCAGCTCTCCTGGTCGGCCTTTATAGAGAGCACCGACCAAACTATTAAGAGTGAATAATAGGCGGCCAATCGATCGGAGCATCGGACATTTTGACCGGCAGGTTTTGAATTTACCGGTTTTTATTACATTTTACCAGCTAAAAACCGGTAATTACTGGCTAACGGAAACCCTGCTCGGGAGCACTTGGTCTTTCCGGGACTTGAACTGGTGACCTTCCAGTTGCCAAGCCGAGTCCCTATCGACGTCGCCACCACCACCCTGTCCGCCCAACGACCCTCATACAAACCTGATACCAGCTTTAAGGTGATTGCAGTTAATGATGCAGCACGTTGTCATGGTGATGGCCGCCTCTCTGTGTTTAAAGGTCTCCCTTCAGAGCGGCTGTGTTACGCTCCAGTTACTCCTGCTCGGCCTGACCCACGGACCGTCTGTGGCCTCGCGGCTCCGAGACATATGGAGTTAAAAGAGAAAAGGGATCAAAGGGATCCAAAGAGGTTTGTTTACCCCGGACGTGCGTCGGCTTAAAGTCGAACAAACAACACAGTGTTTTGTTTTTCTTAAGTCGAGTGCCAACATACAAAGTAATCGATGAAACGGTAGAATGTGAAAGTTTAGGGCAGAAAAACCAGAGACAAAACTGAATGAAGAAGATCAAATATATTAGATATTTTCTCCATAAGATCTGTTTCTATTTGTATTGTAATAACTTGCACTATTTTATCCGTTTTAATTGTTCAATAAATTATCCTATATTGATGTTGCTCTGTAGGAGGAGCGACTTGTGACTTCAGCTTTTCATTATGCAATACTTTTCTACTTTCACTTGCAGGACTTTTACTGTAACAGAGTATTCCTACACTCTGGTACTTCTACTTTTACTTAGTACAAGATCTGAGTACTTCTACTTTTACTAAGTACAAGATCTGAGTACTTCTACTTTTACTCAAGTACAAGATCTGAGTACTTCTACTTTTACTCAAGAACAAGATCTGAGTACTTCTACTTTTACTCAAGTACAAGATCTGAGTACTTCTACTTTTACTCAAGTACAAGATCTGAGTACTTCTACTTTTACTCAAGTACAAGATCTGAGTACTTCTACTTTTACTCAAGAACAAGATCTGAGTACTTCTACTTTTACTCAAGAACAAGACTGAGTACTTCTACTTTTACTCAAGTACAAGACCAGAGTACTTCTACTTTTACTCAAGTACAAGATCTGAGTACTTCTACTTTAACTCAAGTACAAGATCTGAGTACTTCTACTTTTACTCAAGTACAAGATCTGAGTACTTCTACTTTTACTCAAGTACAAGATCTGAGTACTTCTACTTTTACTCAAGAACAAGATCTGAGTACTTCTACTTTTACTCAAGTACAAGACCAGAGTACTTCTACTTTTACTCAAGAACAAGACCGGAGTACTTCTACTTTTACTCAAGTACAAGATCTGAGTACTTCTACTTTTACTCAAGTACAAGATCTGAGTACTTATACTTTTACTCAAGTACAATATCTGAGTACTTCTACTTTTACTCAAGTACAAGATCTGAGTACTTCTACTTTTACTCAAGTACAATATCTGAGTACTTCTACTTTTACTCAAGTACAAGATCTGAGTACTTCTACTTTTACTCAAGAACAAGATCTGAGTACTTCTACTTTTACTCAAGAACAAGATCTGAGTACTTCTACTTTTACTCAAGTACAAGACCAGGGTACTTCTACTTTTACTCAAGTACAATATCTGAGTACTTCTACTTTTACTCAAGTACAAGACCAGAGTACTTCTACTTTTACTCAAGTACAAGACCAGAGTACTTCTACTTTTACTCAAGTACAAGATCTGAATACTTCTACTTTTACTCAAGTACAAGATCTGAGTACTTCTACTTTTACTCAAGTATAAGATCAGAGTACTTCTACTTTGACTCAAGAACAAGATCTGAGTACTTCTACTTTCACTCAAGTACAAGATCTGAGTACTTCTACTTTTACTCACGTACAAGATCTGAGTACTTCTACTTTTACTCAAGTACAATATCTGAGTACTTCTACTTTTACTCAAGTACAACATCTGAGTACTTCTACTTTTACTCAAGAACAAGACCAGAGTACTTCTACTTTTACTCAAGTACCAGATCTGAGTACTTCTACTTTTACTCAAGTACAAGATCTGAGTACTTCTACTTTTACTCAAGTACAAGATCTGAGTACTTCTACTTTTACTCAAGTACAAGACCAGGGTACTTCTACTTTTACTCAAGTACAAGATCTGAGTACTTCTACTTTAACTCAAGTACAAGATCTGAGTACTTCTACTTTTACTCAAGAACAAGATCTGAGTACTTCTACTTTTACTCAAGAACAAGATCTGAGTACTTCTACTTTTACTCAAGTACAAGACCAGAGTACTTCTACTTTTACTCAAGTACAAGATCTGAGTACTTCTACTTTTACTCAAGAACAAGACCAGAGTACTTCTACTTTTACTCAAGTACAAGATCTGAGTACTTCTACTTTTACTCAAGTACAAGATCTGAGTACTTCTACTTTTACTAAGTACAAGATCTGAGTACTTCTACTTTTACTCAAGTACAAGATCTGAGTACTTCTACTTTTACTCAAGTATAAGATCAGAGTACTTCTACTTTGACTCAAGAACAAGATCTGAGTACTTCTACTTTCACTCAAGTACAAGATCTGAGTACTTCTACTTTTACTCAAGTGCAAGATCTGAGTACTTCTACTTTTACTCAAGTACAAGATCTGAGTACTTCTACTTTTACTCAAGTGCAAGATCTGAGTACTTCTACTTTTACTCAAGTACAATATCTGAGTACTTATACTTTTACTCAAGTACAATATCTGAGTACTTCTACTTTTACTCAAGTACAAGATCTGAGTACTTCTACTTTTACTCAAGTACAAGATCTGAGTACTTCTACTTCTCCTCAAGTACAAGATCTGAGTACTTCTACTTTTACTCAAGAACAAGATCTGAGTACTTCTACTTTTACTCAAGTACAAGACCAGAGTACTTCTACTTTTACTCAAGTACAAGACCAGAGTACTTCTACTTTTACTCAAGTACAAGATCTGAGTACTTCTACTTTTACTCAAGTACAATATCTGAGTATTCTACTTTTACTCAAGTACAATATCTGAGTACTTCTACTTTTACTCAAGTACAAGATCTGAGTACTTCTACTTTTACTCAAGTACAAGATCTGAGTACTTCTACTTTTACTCAAGAACAAGTTCTGAGTACTTCTACTTTTACTCAAGAACAAGATCTGAGTACTTCTACTTTTACTCAAGTACAAGACCAGGGTACTTCTACTTTTACTCAAGTACAAGATCTGAGTACTTCTACTTTACTCAAGTACAAGACCAGAGTACTTCTACTTTTACTCAAGTACAAGACCAGAGTACTTCTACTTTTACTCAAGTACAAGATCTGAGTACTTCTACTTTTACTCAAGTACAAGATCTGAGTACTTCTACTTTTACTCAAGTACAAGATCAGAGTACTTCTACTTTGACTCAAGAACAAGATCTGAGTACTTCTACTTTCACTCAAGTACAATATCTGAGTACTTCTACTTTTACTCAAGAACAAGACCAGAGTACTTCTACTTTTACTCAAGTACCAGATCTGAGTACTTCTACTTTTACTCAAGTACAAGATCTGAGTACTTCTACTTTTACTCAAGTACAAGACCAGAGTACTTCTACTTTTACTCAAGTACAAGATCTGAGTACTTCTACTTTAACTCAAGTACAAGATCTGAGTACTTCTACTTTTACTCAAGTACAAGATCTGAGTACTTCTACTTTTACTCAAGTATAAGATCAGAGTACTTCTACTTTGACTCAAGAACAAGATCTGAGTACTTCTACGTTCACTCAAGTACAAGATCTGAGTACTTCTACTTTTACTCAAGTACAAGATCTGAGTACTTCTACTTTTACTCAAGAACAAGATCTGAGTACTTCTACTTTTACTCAAGTACAAGACCAGAGTACTTCTACTTTTACTCAAGTACAAGATCTGAGTAATTCTACTTTTACTCAAGAACAAGACCAGAGTACTTCTACTTTTACTCAAGTACAAGATCTGAGTACTTCTACTTTTACTAAGTACAAGATCTGAGTACTTCTACTTTTACTAAGTACAAGATCTGAGTACTTCTACTTTTACTAAGTACAAGATCTGAGTACTTCTACTTTTACTCAAGTACAAGATCTGAGTACTTCTACTTTTACTCAAGTACAAGATCAGAGTACTTCTACTTTGACTCAAGAACAAGATCTGAGTACTTCTACTTTCACTCAAGAACAAGACCAGAGTACTTCTACTTTTACTCACGTACAAGATCTGAGTACTTCTACTTTTACTCAAGTACAATATCTGAGTACTTCTACTTTTACTCAAGTACAATATCTGAGTACTTCTACGTTTACTCAAGAACAAGACCAGAGTACTTCTACTTTTACTCAAGTACCAGATCTGAGTACTTCTACTTTTACTCAAGTACAAGATCTGAGTACTTCTACTTTTACTCAAGTACAAGACCAGGGTACTTCTACTTTTACTCAAGTACAAGATCTGAGTACTTCTACTTTAACTCAAGTACAAGATCTGAGTACTTCTACTTTTACTCAAGTACAAGATCTGAGTACTTCTACTTTTACTCAAGTATAAGATCAGAGTACTTCTACTTTGACTCAAGAACAAGATCTGAGTACTTCTACTTTCACTCAAGTACAAGATCTGAGTACTTCTACTTTTACTCAAGTACAAGATCTGAGTACTTCTACTTTTACTCAAGAACAAGATCTGAGTACTTCTACTTTTACTCAAGAACAAGATATGAGTACTTCTACTTTTACTCAAGTACAAGACCAGAGTACTTCTACTTTTACTCAAGTACAAGATCTGAGTAATTCTACTTTTACTCAAGAACAAGACCAGAGTACTTCTACTTTTACTCAAGTACAAGATCCGAGTACTTCTACTTTTACTAAGTACAAGATCTGAGTACTTCTACTTTTACTAAGTACAAGATCTGAGTACTTCTACTTTTACTAAGTACAAGATCTGAGTACTTCTACTTTTACTCAAGTACAAGATCTGAGTACTTCTACTTTTACTCAAGTATAAGATCAGAGTACTTCTACTTTGACTCAAGAACAAGATCTGAGTACTTCTACTTTCACTCAAGTACAAGATCTGAGTACTTCTACTTTTACTCAAGTGCAAGATCTGAGTACTTCTACTTTTACTCAAGTACAAGATCTGAGTACTTCTACTTTTACTCAAGTGCAAGATCTGAATACTTCTACTTTTACTCAAGTACAATATCTGAGTACTTCTACTTTTACTCAAGTACAATATCTGAGTACTTCTACTTTTACTCAAGTACAAGATCTGAGTACTTCTACTTTTACTCAAGTACAAGATCTGAGTACTTCTACTTTTACTCAAGTACAAGATCTGAGTACTTCTACTTTTACTCAAGAACAAGATCTGAGTACTTCTACTTTTACTCAAGAACAAGATCTGAGTACTTCTACTTTTACTCAAGTACAAGACCAGGGTACTTCTACTTTTACTCAAGTACAAGATCTGAGTACTTCTACTTTACTCAAGTACAAGATCTGAGTACTTCTACTTTTACTCAAGTACAAGATCTGAGTACTTCTACTTTTACTCAAGAACAAGATCTGAGTACTTCTACTTTTACTCAAGAACAAGATCTGAGTACTTCTACTTTCACTCAAGTACAAGATCTGAGTACTTCTACTTTTACTCAAGTACAAGATCTGAGTACTTCTACTTTTACTCAAGTACAAGATCTGAGTACTTCTACTTTTACTCAAGTACAAGATCTGAGTACTTCTACTTTTACTCAAGAACAAGACTGAGTACTTCTACTTTTACTCAAGTACCAGATCTGAGTACTTCTACTTTTACTCAAGTACAAGATCTGAGTACTTCTACTTTTACTCAAGAACAAGATCAGAGTACTTCTACTTTTACTCAAGTACAAGATCTGAGTACTTCTACTTTTACTCAAGTACAAGATCTGAGTACTTCTACTTTTACTCAAGTACAAGATCTGAGTACTTCTACTTTTACTCAAGTACAAGATCTGAGTACTTCTACTTTTACTCAAGTACAGATCAGAGTACTTCTACTTTTACTCAAGTACAAGATCTGAGTACTTCTACTTTACTCAAGTACAAGATCTGAGTACTTCTACTTTTACTCAAGTACAAGATCTGAGTACTTCTACTTTTACTCAAGTACAAGATCTGAGTACTTCTACTTTTACTCAAGAACAAGACCAGAGTACTTCTACTTTTACTCAAGTACAAGATCTGAGTACTTCTACTTTTACTCAAGTACAAGATCTGAGTACTTCTACTTTTACTCAAGTACAAGATCTGAGTACTTCTACTTTTACTCAAGAACAAGATCTGAGTACTTCTACTTTTCACTCAAGTACAAGATCTGAGTACTTCTACTTTTACTCAAGTACAAGATCTGAGTACTTCTACTTTTACTCAAGTACAAGATCAGAGTACTTCTACTTTGACTCAAGAACAAGATCTGAGTACTTCTACTTTCACTCAAGTACAAGATCTGAGTACTTCTACTTTTACTCAAGTACAAGATCTGAGTACTTCTACTTTTACTCAAGTACAAGATCTGAGTACTTCTACTTTTACTCAAGTACAAGATCTGAGTACTTCTACTTTTACTCAAGTACAAGATCTGAGTACTTCTACTTTTACTCAAGTACAAGATCTGAGTACTTCTACTTTTACTCAAGTACAAGATCTGAGTACTTCTACTTTTACTCAAGTACAAGATCTGAGTACTTCTACTTTTACTCAAGTACAAGATCTGAGTACTTTCTACTTTTACTCAAGAACAAGATCTGAGTACTTCTACTTTTACTCAAGTACAAGATCTGAGTACTTCTACTTTTACTCAAGTACAAGATCTGAGTACTTCTACTTTTACTCAAGTACAAGATCTGAGTACTTCTACTTTTACTCAAGTACAAGATCTGAGTACTTCTACTTTTACTCAAGTACAAGATCTGAGTACTTCTACTTTTACTCAAGTACAAGATCTGAGTACTTCTACTTTTACTCAAGTACAAGATCTGAGTACTTCTACTTTTACTCAAGAACAAGATCTGAGTACTTCTACTTTCACTCAAGTACAAGATCTGAGTACTTCTACTTTTACTCAAGTACAAGATCTGAGTACTTCTACTTTTACTCAAGTACAAGATCTGAGTACTTCTACTTTTACTCAAGTACAAGATCTGAGTACTTCTACTTTTACTCAAGTACAAGATCAGAGTACTTCTACTTTTACTCAAGTACAAGATCTGAGTACTTCTACTTTTACTCAAGTACAAGATCTGAGTACTTCTACTTTTACTCAAGTACAAGATCTGAGTACTTCTACTTTTACTCAAGTACAAGATCTGAGTACTTCTACTTTAACTCAAGTACAAGATCTGAGTACTTCTACTTTTACTCAAGTACAAGATCTGAGTACTTCTACTTTTACTCAAGTACAAGATCTGAGTACTTCTACTTTGACTCAAGTACAAGATCTGAGTACTTCTACTTTTACTCAAGTACAAGATCTGAGTACTTCTACTTTTACTCAAGTACAAGATCTGAGTACTTCTACTTTTACTCAAGTACAAGATCTGAGTACTTCTACTTTTACTCAAGTACAAGATCTGAGTACTTCTACTTTTACTCAAGTACAAGATCTGAGTACTTCTACTTTTACTCAAGTACAAGATCTGAGTACTTCTACTTTTACTCAAGTACAAGATCTGAGTACTTCTACTTTTACTCAAGTACAAGATCTGAGTACTTCTACTTTTACTCAAGTACAAGATCTGAGTACTTCTACTTTTACTCAAGTACAAGATCTGAGTACTTCTACTTTTACTCAAGTACAAGATCTGAGTACTTCTACTTTTACTCAAGTACAAGATCTGAGTACTTCTACTTTTACTCAAGTACAAGATCTGAGTACTTCTACTTTTACTCAAGTACAAGATCTGAGTACTTCTACTTTTACTCAAGAACAAGATCTGAGTACTTCTACTTTTACTCAAGTACAAGATCTGAGTACTTCTACTTTTACTCAAGTACAAGATCTGAGTACTTCTACTTTTACTCAAGTACAAGATCTGAGTACTTCTACTTTTACTCAAGTACAAGATCTGAGTACTTCTACTTTTACTCAAGTACAAGATCTGAGTACTTCTACTTTTACTCAAGTACAAGATCTGAGTACTTCTACTTTTACTCAAGTACAAGATCTGAGTACTTCTACTTTTACTCAAGTACAAGATCTGAGTACTTCTACTTTTACTCAAGTACAAGATCTGAGTACTTCTACTTTTACTCAAGTACAAGATCTGAGTACTTCTACTTTTACTCAAGTACAAGATCTGAGTACTTCTACTTTTACTCAAGTACAAGATCTGAGTACTTCTACTTTTACTCAAGTACAAGATCTGAGTACTTCTACTTTTACTCAAGTACAAGATCTGAGTACTTCTACTTTTACTCAAGTACAAGATCTGAGTACTTCTACTTTTACTCAAGTACAAGATCTGAGTACTTCTACTTTTACTCAAGTACAAGATCTGAGTACTTCTACTTTTACTCAAGTACAAGATCTGAGTACTTCTACTTTTACTCAAGTACAAGATCTGAGTACTTCTACTTTTACTCAAGTACAAGATCTGAGTACTTCTACTTTTACTCAAGTACAAGATCTGAGTACTTCTACTTTTACTCAAGAACAAGATCTGAGTACTTCTACTTTTACTCAAGTACAAGATCTGAGTACTTCTACTTTTACTCAAGTACAAGATCTGAGTACTTCTACTTTTACTCAAGTACAAGATCTGAGTACTTCTACTTTTACTCAAGTACAAGATCTGAGTACTTCTACTTTTACTCAAGTACAAGATCTGAGTACTTCTACTTTTACTCAAGTACAAGATCTGAGTACTTCTACTTTTACTCAAGTACAAGATCTGAGTACTTCTACTTTTACTCAAGTACAAGATCTGAGTACTTCTACTTTTACTCAAGTACAAGATCTGAGTACTTCTACTTTTACTCAAGTACAAGATCTGAGTACTTCTACTTTTACTCAAGTACAAGATCTGAGTACTTCTACTTTTACTCAAGTACAAGATCTGAGTACTTCTACTTTTACTCAAGTACAAGATCTGAGTACTTCTACTTTTACTCAAGTACAAGATCTGAGTACTTCTACTTTTACTCAAGTACAAGATCTGAGTACTTCTACTTTTACTCAAGTACAAGATCTGAGTACTTCTACTTTTACTCAAGTACAAGATCTGAGTACTTCTACTTTTACTCAAGTACAAGATCTGAGTACTTCTACTTTTACTCAAGTACAAGATCTGAGTACTTCTACTTTTACTCAAGTACAAGATCTGAGTACTTCTACTTTTACTCAAGAACAAGATCTGAGTACTTCTACTTTTACTCAAGTACAAGATCTGAGTACTTCTACTTTTACTCAAGTACAAGATCTGAGTACTTCTACTTTTACTCAAGTACAAGATCTGAGTACTTCTACTTTTACTCAAGTACAAGATCTGAGTACTTCTACTTTTACTCAAGTACAAGATCTGAGTACTTCTACTTTTACTCAAGAACAAGATCTGAGTACTTCTACTTTTACTCAAGTACAAGATCTGAGTACTTCTACTTTTACTCAAGTACAAGATCTGAGTACTTCTACTTTTACTCAAGTACAAGATCTGAGTACTTCTACTTTTACTCAAGTACAAGATCTGAGTACTTCTACTTTTACTCAAGTACAAGATCTGAGTACTTCTACTTTTACTCAAGTACAAGATCTGAGTACTTCTACTTTTACTCAAGTACAAGATCTGAGTACTTCTACTTTTACTCAAGTACAAGATCTGAGTACTTCTACTTTTACTCAAGTACAGATCTGAGTACTTCTACTTTTACTCAAGTACAAGATCTGAGTACTTCTACTTTTACTCAAGTACAAGATCTGAGTACTTCTACTTTTACTCAAGTACAAGATCTGAGTACTTCTACTTTTACTCAAGTACAAGATCTGAGTACTTCTACTTTTACTCAAGAACAAGATCTGAGTACTTCTACTTTTACTCAAGTACAAGATCTGAGTACTTCTACTTTTACTCAAGTACAAGATCTGAGTACTTCTACTTTTACTCAAGTACAAGATCTGAGTACTTCTACTTTTACTCAAGTACAAGATCTGAGTACTTCTACTTTTACTCAAGTACAAGATCTGAGTACTTCTACTTTTACTCAAGTACAAGATCTGAGTACTTCTACTTTTACTCAAGTACAAGATCTGAGTACTTCTACTTTTACTCAAGTACAAGATCTGAGTACTTCTACTTTTACTCAAGTACAAGATCTGAGTACTTCTACTTTTACTCAAGTACAAGATCTGAGTACTTCTACTTTTACTCAAGTACAAGATCAGAGTACTTCTACTTTGACTCAAGTACAAGATCTGAGTACTTCTACTTTTACTCAAGTACAAGATCTGAGTACTTCTACTTTTACTCAAGTACAAGATCTGAGTACTTCTACTTTTACTCAAGTACAAGATCTGAGTACTTCTACTTTTACTCAAGTACAAGATCTGAGTACTTCTACTTTTACTCAAGTACAAGATCTGAGTACTTCTACTTTTACTCAAGTACAAGATCTGAGTACTTCTACTTTTACTCAAGTACAAGATCTGAGTACTTCTACTTTTACTCAAGTACAAGATCTGAGTACTTCTACTTTTACTCAAGTACAAGATCTGAGTACTTCTACTTTTACTCAAGAACAAGATCTGAGTACTTCTACTTTTACTCAAGTACAAGATCTGAGTACTTCTACTTTTACTCAAGTACAAGATCTGAGTACTTCTACTTTTACTCAAGTACAAGATCTGAGTACTTCTACTTTTACTCAAGTACAAGATCTGAGTACTTCTACTTTTACTCAAGTACAAGATCTGAGTACTTCTACTTTTACTCAAGTACAAGATCTGAGTACTTCTACTTTTACTCAAGTACAAGATCTGAGTACTTCTACTTTTACTCAAGTACAAGATCTGAGTACTTCTACTTTTACTCAAGTACAAGATCTGAGTACTTCTACTTTTACTCAAGTACAAGATCTGAGTACTTCTACTTTTACTCAAGTACAAGATCTGAGTACTTCTACTTTTACTCAAGTACAAGATCTGAGTACTTCTACTTTTACTCAAGTACAAGATCTGAGTACTTCTACTTTTACTCAAGTACAAGATCTGAGTACTTCTACTTTTACTCAAGTACAAGATCTGAGTACTTCTACTTTTACTCAAGTACAAGATCTGAGTACTTCTACTTTTACTCAAGTACAAGATCTGAGTACTTCTACTTTTACTCAAGTACAAGATCTGAGTACTTCTACTTTTACTCAAGTACAAGATCTGAGTACTTCTACTTTTACTCAAGTACAAGATCTGAGTACTTCTACTTTTACTCAAGTACAAGATCTGAGTACTTCTACTTTTACTCAAGTACAAGATCTGAGTACTTCTACTTTTACTCAAGTACAAGATCTGAGTACTTCTACTTTTACTCAAGTACAAGATCTGAGTACTTCTACTTTTACTCAAGTACAAGATCTGAGTACTTCTACTTTTACTCAAGTACAAGATCTGAGTACTTCTACTTTTACTCAAGTACAAGATCTGAGTACTTCTACTTTTACTCAAGTACAAGATCTGAGTACTTCTACTTTTACTCAAGTACAAGATCTGAGTACTTCTACTTTTACTCAAGTACAAGATCTGAGTACTTCTACTTTTACTCAAGTACAAGATCTGAGTACTTCTACTTTTACTCAAGTACAAGATCTGAGTACTTCTACTTTTACTCAAGTACAAGATCTGAGTACTTCTACTTTTACTCAAGTACAAGATCTGAGTACTTCTACTTTTACTCAAGTACAAGATCTGAGTACTTCTACTTTTACTCAAGTACAAGATCTGAGTACTTCTACTTTTACTCAAGTACAAGATCTGAGTACTTCTACTTTTACTCAAGTACAAGATCTGAGTACTTCTACTTTTACTCAAGTACAAGATCTGAGTACTTCTACTTTTACTCAAGTACAAGATCTGAGTACTTCTACTTTTACTCAAGTACAAGATCTGAGTACTTCTACTTTTACTCAAGTACAAGATCTGAGTACTTCTACTTTTACTCAAGTACAAGATCTGAGTACTTCTACTTTTACTCAAGTACAAGATCTGAGTACTTCTACTTTTACTCAAGTACAAGATCTGAGTACTTCTACTTTTACTCAAGTACAAGATCTGAGTACTTCTACTTTTACTCAAGTACAAGATCTGAGTACTTCTACTTTTACTCAAGTACAAGATCTGAGTACTTCTACTTTTACTCAAGTACAAGATCTGAGTACTTCTACTTTTACTCAAGTACAAGATCTGAGTACTTCTACTTTTACTCAAGTACAAGATCTGAGTACTTCTACTTTTACTCAAGTACAAGATCTGAGTACTTCTACTTTTACTCAAGTACAAGATCTGAGTACTTCTACTTTTACTCAAGTACAAGATCTGAGTACTTCTACTTTTACTCAAGTACAAGATCTGAGTACTTCTACTTTTACTCAAGTACAAGATCTGAGTACTTCTACTTTTACTCAAGTACAAGATCTGAGTACTTCTACTTTTACTCAAGTACAAGATCTGAGTACTTCTACTTTTACTCAAGTACAAGATCTGAGTACTTCTACTTTTACTCAAGTACAAGATCTGAGTACTTCTACTTTTACTCAAGTACAAGATCTGAGTACTTCTACTTTTACTCAAGTACAAGATCTGAGTACTTCTACTTTTACTCAAGTACAAGATCTGAGTACTTCTACTTTTACTCAAGTACAAGATCTGAGTACTTCTACTTTTACTCAAGTACAAGATCTGAGTACTTCTACTTTTACTCAAGTACAAGATCTGAGTACTTCTACTTTTACTCAAGTACAAGATCTGAGTACTTCTACTTTTACTCAAGTACAAGATCTGAGTACTTCTACTTTTACTCAAGTACAAGATCTGAGTACTTCTACTTTTACTCAAGTACAAGATCTGAGTACTTCTACTTTTACTCAAGTACAAGATCTGAGTACTTCTACTTTGACTCAAGTACAAGATCTGAGTACTTCTACTTTTACTCAAGTACAAGATCTGAGTACTTCTACTTTTACTCAAGTACAAGATCTGAGTACTTCTACTTTTACTCAAGTACAAGATCTGAGTACTTCTACTTTTACTCAAGTACAAGATCTGAGTACTTCTACTTTTACTCAAGTACAAGATCTGAGTACTTCTACTTTTACTCAAGTACAAGATCTGAGTACTTCTACTTTTACTCAAGTACAAGATCTGAGTACTTCTACTTTTACTCAAGTACAAGATCTGAGTACTTCTACTTTTACTCAAGTACAAGATCTGAGTACTTCTACTTTTACTCAAGTACAAGATCTGAGTACTTCTACTTTACTCAAGTACAAGATCTGAGTACTTCTACTTTTACTCAAGTACAAGATCTGAGTACTTCTACTTTTACTCAAGTACAAGATCTGAGTACTTCTACTTTTACTCAAGTACAAGATCTGAGTACTTCTACTTTTACTCAAGAACAAGATCTGAGTACTTCTACTTTTACTCAAGTACAAGATCTGAGTACTTCTACTTTTACTCAAGTACAAGATCTGAGTACTTCTACTTTTACTCAAGTACAAGATCTGAGTACTTCTACTTTTACTCAAGTACAAGATCTGAGTACTTCTACTTTTACTCAAGTACAAGATCTGAGTACTTCTACTTTTGACTCAAGTACAAGATCTGAGTACTTCTACTTTTACTCAAGTACAAGATCTGAGTACTTCTACTTTTACTCAAGTACAAGATCTGAGTACTTCTACTTTTACTCAAGAACAAGATCTGAGTACTTCTACTTTTACTCAAGTACAAGATCTGAGTACTTCTACTTTTACTCAAGTACAAGATCTGAGTACTTCTACTTTTACTCAAGTACAAGATCTGAGTACTTCTACTTTTACTCAAGTACAAGATCTGAGTACTTCTACTTTTACTCAAGTACAAGATCTGAGTACTTCTACTTTTACTCAAGTACAAGATCTGAGTACTTCTACTTTTACTCAAGTACAATATCTGAGTACTTCTACTTTTACTCAAGTACAAGATCTGAGTACTTCTACTTTTACTCAAGTACAAGATCTGAGTACTTCTACTTTTACTCAAGTACAAGATCAGAGTACTTCTACTTTGACTCAAGAACAAGATCTGAGTACTTCTACTTTTACTCAAGTACAAGATCTGAGTACTTCTACTTTTACTCAAGTACAAGATCTGAGTACTTCTACTTTTACTCAAGTACAATATCTGAGTACTTCTACTTTTACTCAAGTACAAGATCTGAGTACTTCTACTTTTACTCAAGTACAAGATCTGAGTACTTCTACTTTTACTCAAGTACAAGATCTGAGTACTTCTACTTTTACTCAAGTACAAGACCTGAGTACTTCTACTTTTACTCAAGTACAAGATCTGAGTACTTCTACTTTTACTCAAGTACAAGATCTGAGTACTTCTACTTTTACTCAAGTACAAGATCTGAGTACTTCTACTTTTACTCAAGTACAAGATCTGAGTACTTCTACTTTTACTCAAGTACAAGATCTGAGTACTTCTACTTTTACTCAAGTACAAGATCTGAGTACTTCTACTTTTACTCAAGTACAAGATCTGAGTACTTCTACTTTTACTCAAGTACAAGATCTGAGTACTTCTACTTTTACTCAAGTACAAGATCTGAGTACTTCTACTTTTACTCAAGTACAAGATCTGAGTACTTCTACTTTTACTCAAGTACAAGATCTGAGTACTTCTACTTTTACTCAAGTACAAGATCTGAGTACTTCTACTTTTACTCAAGAACAAGATCTGAGTACTTCTACTTTTACTCAAGTACAAGATCTGAGTACTTCTACTTTTACTCAAGTACAAGATCTGAGTACTTCTACTTTTACTCAAGTACAAGATCTGAGTACTTCTACTTTTACTCAAGTACAAGATCTGAGTACTTCTACTTTTACTCAAGTACAAGATCTGAGTACTTCTACTTTTACTCAAGTACAAGATCTGAGTACTTCTACTTTTACTCAAGTACAAGATCTGAGTACTTCTACTTTTACTCAAGTACAAGATCTGAGTACTTCTACTTTTACTCAAGTACAAGATCTGAGTACTTCTACTTTTACTCAAGTACAAGATCTGAGTACTTCTACTTTTACTCAAGTACAAGATCTGAGTACTTCTACTTTTACTCAAGTACAAGATCTGAGTACTTCTACTTTTACTCAAGTACAAGATCTGAGTACTTCTACTTTTACTCAAGTACAAGATCTGAGTACTTCTACTTTTACTCAAGTACAAGATCTGAGTACTTCTACTTTTACTCAAGTACAAGATCTGAGTACTTCTACTTTTACTCAAGTACAAGATCTGAGTACTTCTACTTTTACTCAAGTACAAGATCTGAGTACTTCTACTTTTACTCAAGTACAAGATCTGAGTACTTCTACTTTTACTCAAGTACAAGATCTGAGTACTTCTACTTTTACTCAAGTACAAGATCTGAGTACTTCTACTTTTACTCAAGTACAAGATCTGAGTACTTCTACTTTTACTCAAGTACAAGATCTGAGTACTTCTACTTTTACTCAAGTACAAGATCTGAGTACTTCTACTTTTACTCAAGTACAAGATCTGAGTACTTCTACTTTTACTCAAGTACAAGATCTGAGTACTTCTACTTTTACTCAAGTACAAGATCTGAGTACTTCTACTTTTACTCAAGTACAAGATCTGAGTACTTCTACTTTTACTCAAGTACAAGATCTGAGTACTTCTACTTTTACTCAAGTACAAGATCTGAGTACTTCTACTTTTACTCAAGTACAAGATCTGAGTACTTCTACTTTTACTCAAGTACAAGATCTGAGTACTTCTACTTTTACTCAAGTACAAGATCTGAGTACTTCTACTTTTACTCAAGTACAAGATCTGAGTACTTCTACTTTTACTCAAGTACAAGATCTGAGTACTTCTACTTTTACTCAAGTACAAGATCTGAGTACTTCTACTTTTACTCAAGTACAAGATCTGAGTACTTCTACTTTTACTCAAGTACAAGATCTGAGTACTTCTACTTTTACTCAAGTACAAGATCTGAGTACTTCTACTTTTACTCAAGAACAAGATCTGAGTACTTCTACTTTTACTCAAGTACAAGATCTGAGTACTTCTACTTTTACTCAAGTACAAGATCTGAGTACTTCTACTTTTACTCAAGTACAAGATCTGAGTACTTCTACTTTTACTCAAGTACAAGATCTGAGTACTTCTACTTTTACTCAAGTACAAGATCTGAGTACTTCTACTTTTACTCAAGTACAAGATCTGAGTACTTCTACTTTTACTCAAGTACAAGATCTGAGTACTTCTACTTTTACTCAAGTACAAGATCTGAGTACTTCTACTTTTACTCAAGTACAAGATCTGAGTACTTCTACTTTTACTCAAGTACAAGATCTGAGTACTTCTACTTTTACTCAAGTACAAGATCTGAGTACTTCTACTTTTACTCAAGTACAAGATCTGAGTACTTCTACTTTTACTCAAGTACAAGATCTGAGTACTTCTACTTTTACTCAAGTACAAGATCTGAGTACTTCTACTTTTACTCAAGTACAAGATCTGAGTACTTCTACTTTTACTCAAGTACAAGATCTGAGTACTTCTACTTTTACTCAAGTACAAGATCTGAGTACTTCTACTTTTACTCAAGTACAAGATCTGAGTACTTCTACTTTTACTCAAGTACAAGATCTGAGTACTTCTACTTTTACTCAAGTACAAGATCTGAGTACTTCTACTTTTACTCAAGTACAAGATCTGAGTACTTCTACTTTTACTCAAGTACAAGATCTGAGTACTTCTACTTTTACTCAAGTACAAGATCTGAGTACTTCTACTTTTACTCAAGTACAAGATCTGAGTACTTCTACTTTTACTCAAGTACAAGATCTGAGTACTTCTACTTTCACTCAAGTACAAGATCTGAGTACTTCTACTTTTACTCAAGTACAAGATCTGAGTACTTCTACTTTTACTCAAGTACAAGATCTGAGTACTTCTACTTTTACTCAAGTACAAGATCTGAGTACTTCTACTTTTACTCAAGTACAAGATCTGAGTACTTCTACTTTTACTCAAGTACAAGATCTGAGTACTTCTACTTTTACTCAAGTACAAGATCTGAGTACTTCTACTTTTACTCAAGTACAAGATCTGAGTACTTCTACTTTTACTCAAGTACAAGATCTGAGTACTTCTACTTTTACTCAAGTACAAGATCTGAGTACTTCTACTTTTACTCAAGTACAAGATCTGAGTACTTCTACTTTTACTCAAGTACAAGATCTGAGTACTTCTACTTTTACTCAAGTACAAGATCTGAGTACTTCTACTTTTACTCAAGTACAAGATCTGAGTACTTCTACTTTTACTCAAGTACAAGATCTGAGTACTTCTACTTTTACTCAAGTACAAGATCTGAGTACTTCTACTTTTACTCAAGTACAAGATCTGAGTACTTCTACTTTTACTCAAGTACAAGATCTGAGTACTTCTACTTTTACTCAAGTACAAGATCTGAGTACTTCTACTTTTACTCAAGTACAAGATCTGAGTACTTCTACTTTTACTCAAGTACAAGATCTGAGTACTTCTACTTTTACTCAAGTACAAGATCTGAGTACTTCTACTTTTACTCAAGTACAAGATCTGAGTACTTCTACTTTTACTCAAGTACAAGATCTGAGTACTTCTACTTTTACTCAAGTACAAGATCTGAGTACTTCTACTTTTACTCAAGTACAAGATCTGAGTACTTCTACTTTTACTCAAGTACAAGATCTGAGTACTTCTACTTTTACTCAAGTACAAGATCTGAGTACTTCTACTTTTACTCAAGTACAAGATCTGAGTACTTCTACTTTTACTCAAGTACAAGATCTGAGTACTTCTACTTTTACTCAAGTACAAGATCTGAGTACTTCTACTTTTACTCAAGTACAAGATCTGAGTACTTCTACTTTTACTCAAGTACAAGATCTGAGTACTTCTACTTTTACTCAAGTACAAGATCTGAGTACTTCTACTTTTACTCAAGTACAAGATCTGAGTACTTCTACTTTTACTCAAGTACAAGATCTGAGTACTTCTACTTTTACTCAAGTACAAGATCTGAGTACTTCTACTTTTACTCAAGTACAAGATCTGAGTACTTCTACTTTTACTCAAGTACAAGATCTGAGTACTTCTACTTTTACTCAAGTACAAGATCTGAGTACTTCTACTTTTACTCAAGTACAAGATCTGAGTACTTCTACTTTTACTCAAGTACAAGATCTGAGTACTTCTACTTTTACTCAAGTACAAGATCTGAGTACTTCTACTTTTACTCAAGTACAAGATCTGAGTACTTCTACTTTTACTCAAGTACAAGATCTGAGTACTTCTACTTTTACTCAAGTACAAGATCTGAGTACTTCTACTTTTACTCAAGTACAAGATCTGAGTACTTCTACTTTTACTCAAGTACAAGATCTGAGTACTTCTACTTTTACTCAAGTACAAGATCTGAGTACTTCTACTTTTACTCAAGTACAAGATCTGAGTACTTCTACTTTTACTCAAGTACAAGATCTGAGTACTTCTACTTTTACTCAAGTACAAGATCTGAGTACTTCTACTTTTACTCAAGTACAAGATCTGAGTACTTCTACTTTTACTCAAGTACAAGATCTGAGTACTTCTACTTTTACTCAAGTACAAGATCTGAGTACTTCTACTTTTACTCAAGTACAAGATCTGAGTACTTCTACTTTTACTCAAGTACAAGATCTGAGTACTTCTACTTTTACTCAAGTACAAGATCTGAGTACTTCTACTTTTACTCAAGTACAAGATCTGAGTACTTCTACTTTTACTCAAGTACAAGATCTGAGTACTTCTACTTTTACTCAAGTACAAGATCTGAGTACTTCTACTTTTACTCAAGTACAAGATCTGAGTACTTCTACTTTTACTCAAGTACAAGATCTGAGTACTTCTACTTTTACTCAAGTACAAGATCTGAGTACTTCTACTTTTACTCAAGTACAAGATCTGAGTACTTCTACTTTTACTCAAGTACAAGATCTGAGTACTTCTACTTTTACTCAAGTACAAGATCTGAGTACTTCTACTTTTACTCAAGTACAAGATCTGAGTACTTCTACTTTTACTCAAGTACAAGATCTGAGTACTTCTACTTTTACTCAAGTACAAGATCTGAGTACTTCTACTTTTACTCAAGTACAAGATCTGAGTACTTCTACTTTTACTCAAGAACAAGATCTGAGTACTTCTACTTTTACTCAAGTACAAGATCTGAGTACTTCTACTTTTACTCAAGTACAAGATCTGAGTACTTCTACTTTACTCAAGTACAAGATCTGAGTACTTCTACTTTTACTCAAGTACAAGATCTGAGTACTTCTACTTTTACTCAAGTACAAGATCTGAGTACTTCTACTTTTACTCAAGTACAAGATCTGAGTACTTCTACTTTTACTCAAGTACAAGATCTGAGTACTTCTACTTTTACTCAAGTACAAGATCTGAGTACTTCTACTTTTACTCAAGTACAAGATCTGAGTACTTCTACTTTTACTCAAGTACAAGATCTGAGTACTTCTACTTTTACTCAAGTACAAGATCTGAGTACTTCTACTTTTACTCAAGTACAAGATCTGAGTACTTCTACTTTTACTCAAGTACAAGATCTGAGTACTTCTACTTTTACTCAAGTACAAGATCTGAGTACTTCTACTTTTACTCAAGTACAAGATCTGAGTACTTCTACTTTTACTCAAGTACAAGATCTGAGTACTTCTACTTTTACTCAAGTACAAGATCTGAGTACTTCTACTTTTACTCAAGTACAAGATCTGAGTACTTCTACTTTTACTCAAGTACAAGATCTGAGTACTTCTACTTTTACTCAAGTACAAGATCTGAGTACTTCTACTTTCACTCAAGTACAAGATCTGAGTACTTCTACTTTTACTCAAGTACAAGATCTGAGTACTTCTACTTTTACTCAAGTACAAGATCTGAGTACTTCTACTTTTACTCAAGTACAAGATCTGAGTACTTCTACTTTTACTCAAGTACAAGATCTGAGTACTTCTACTTTTACTCAAGTACAAGATCTGAGTACTTCTACTTTTACTCAAGAACAAGATCTGAGTACTTCTACTTTTACTCAAGTACAAGATCTGAGTACTTCTACTTTTACTCAAGTACAAGATCTGAGTACTTCTACTTTTACTCAAGTACAAGATCTGAGTACTTCTACTTTTACTCAAGTACAAGATCTGAGTACTTCTACTTTTACTCAAGTACAAGATCTGAGTACTTCTACTTTTACTCAAGTACAAGATCTGAGTACTTCTACTTTTACTCAAGTACAAGATCTGAGTACTTCTACTTTTACTCAAGTACAAGATCAGAGTACTTCTACTTTTACTCAAGTACAAGATCTGAGTACTTCTACTTTTACTCAAGTACAAGATCTGAGTACTTCTACTTTTACTCAAGTACAAGATCTGAGTACTTCTACTTTTACTCAAGTACAAGATCTGAGTACTTCTACTTTTACTCAAGTACAAGATCTGAGTACTTCTACTTTTACTCAAGTACAAGATCTGAGTACTTCTACTTTTACTCAAGTACAAGATCTGAGTACTTCTACTTTTACTCAAGTACAAGATCTGAGTACTTCTACTTTTACTCAAGTACAAGATCTGAGTACTTCTACTTTTACTCAAGTACAAGATCTGAGTACTTCTACTTTTACTCAAGTACAAGATCTGAGTACTTCTACTTTTACTCAAGTACAAGATCTGAGTACTTCTACTTTTACTCAAGTACAAGATCTGAGTACTTCTACTTTTACTCAAGTACAAGATCTGAGTACTTCTACTTTTACTCAAGTACAAGATCTGAGTACTTCTACTTTAACTCAAGTACAAGATCTGAGTACTTCTACTTTTACTCAAGTACAAGATCTGAGTACTTCTACTTTTACTCAAGTACAAGATCTGAGTACTTCTACTTTTACTCAAGTACAAGATCTGAGTACTTCTACTTTTACTCAAGAACAAGATCTGAGTACTTCTACTTTTACTCAAGTACAAGATCTGAGTACTTCTACTTTTACTCAAGTACAAGATCTGAGTACTTCTACTTTTACTCAAGTACAAGATCTGAGTACTTCTACTTTTACTCAAGTACAAGATCTGAGTACTTCTACTTTTACTCAAGTACAAGATCTGAGTACTTCTACTTTTGACTCAAGAACAAGATCTGAGTACTTCTACTTTCACTCAAGTACAAGATCTGAGTACTTCTACTTTTACTCAAGAACAAGATCTGAGTACTTCTACTTTTACTCAAGTACAAGATCTGAGTACTTCTACTTTTACTCAAGTACAAGACCAGAGTACTTCTACTTTTACTCAAGTACAAGATCTGAGTACTTCTACTTTTACTCAAGAACAAGACATGAGTACTTCTACTTTTACTCAAGTACAAGATCTGAGTACTTCTACTTTTACTCAAGTACAAGATCTGAGTACTTCTACTTTTACTCAAGTACAAGATCTGAGTACTTCTACTTTGACTCAAGAACAAGATCTGAGTACTTCTACTTTCACTCAAGTACAAGATCTGAGTACTTCTACTTTTACTCAAGTACAAGATCTGAGTACTTCTACTTTTACTCAAGTACAATATCTGAGTACTTCTACTTTTACTCAAGTACAATATCTGAGTACTT
>CM070497.1:36798087-36800587 GCA_036324585.1 Champsocephalus esox
TGAATCAGACTTCAGTTCCACCTGGAGTAAATCCACCAGCTACCCTGCAGTCTACAAAGTACTTCAGACTAGCTGCACCTCCACCAGCTACCCTGCAGTCTACAAAGTACTTCAGACTAGCTGCACCTCCACCAGCTACCCTGCAGTCTACAAAGTACTTCAGACTAGCTGCACCTCCACCAGCTACCCTGCAGTCTACAAAGTACTTCAGACTAGCTGCACCTTCACCAGCTACCCTGCAGTCTACAAAGTACTTCAGACTAGCTGCACCTCCACCAGCTACCCTGCAGTCTACAAAGTACTACGCCTACTTTTACTCAAGTACAAGATCTGAGTACTTCTACTTGTACTCAAGTACAAGTCCTGAGCACTTCTACTTTTACTCAAGTACAATATCTGAGTACTTCTACTTTGACTCAAGTACAAGATCTGAGTACTTCTACTTTTACTCAAGAACAAGATCTGAGTACTTCTACTTTTACTCAAGAACAAGATCTGATTACTTCTACTTTTACTCAAGAACAAGATCTGAGTACTTATACTTTTACTCAAGTACAAGATCTGAGTACTTCTACTTTTACTCAAGAACAAGATCAGAGTACTTCTACTTTTACTCAAGTACAAGATCAGAGTACTTCTACTTTTACTCAAGAACAAGATCTGAGTACTTCTACTTTTACTCAAGTACAAGATCTGAGTACTTCTACTTTTACTCAAGTACAAGACCTGAGTACTTCTACTTTTACTCAAGTACAAGATCTGAGTACTTCTACTTTTACTCAAGTACAATATCAGAGTACTTCTACATTTACTCAAGTACAAGATCTGAGTACTTCTACTCAAGTACAAGTTCTGAGTACTTCTACTCAAGTACAAGATCTGAGTACTTCTACTTTTACTCAAGTACAAGATCTGAGTACTTCTACTTTTACTCAAGAACAAGATCTGAGTACTTCTACTTTTACTCAAGAACAAGATCTGAGTACTTCTACATTTACTCAAGTACAAGATCTGAGTACTTCTACTCAAGTACAAGTTCTGAGTACTTCTACTTTTACTCAAGAACAATATCTGAGTACTTCTACTTTTACTCAAGAACAAGATCAAAGTACTTCTACTTCTACTCAAGTACAATATCTGAGTACTTCTACTTTTACTCAAGTACAAGATCTGAGTACATTTTGACAGTCAATTACAAAATTACTTGAAAAATGTAATACAAATAAACCATTCTGATTTAAAACCAACATATTCTCGGTAAAAGACGTATATTCAGAGGAGCATCTAAACACGAAATATACAGAATGATTTAGAATACTCTCTGAACACGTACAAAAAAACTCGACTCGCTCGTCTTTTCAGGAACTTTCCTTCTTTGAGAAATTCCTATAGATGTTATTTGTCTGGTGTTATCGAGATACTGTCCTGATTCAGGAACACAAACAGGTGTAACGGGATTAAACCATTGAATACGGCATGGTAGGATTGTACACACTCTTCTACATGAGCGGAACTCCATGCAGGGATGATCATGCTGTCACATCAGGGTGTTGCTGGTTACACTCTGCTGCCCCCTGGTGGGGAGGCTCTGCAATGTCAGGTTAAAACCATTTCTGTGTCAGCAGACCCTCTGTCCTCAGACTCTCTGTCCTCAGACCCTCTGTCCTCAGACCCTCTGTCCTCAGACCCTCTGTCCTCAGACCCTCTGTCCTAGACCCTCTGTCCTTAGACCCTCTGTCCTTAGACCCTCTGTCCTTAGACCCTCTGTCCTCAGACCCTCTGTCCTCTGACCCTCTGTCCTTAGACCCTCTGTCCTCAGACCCTCTGTCCTCAGACTCTCTGTCCTCATACCCTCTGTCCTCAGACCCTCTGTCCTCAGACCCTCTGTCCTCAGGCCCTCTGTCCTCAGACCCTCTGTCCTCAGACCCTCTGTCCTTAGACCCTCTGTCCTTAGACCCTCTGTCCTCAGACCCTCTCTCCTCAGACCCTCTGTCCTTTGACCCTCTGTCCTTAGACCCTCTGTCCTTTGACCCTCTGTCCTTAGACCCTCTGTCCTCAGACCCTCTGTCCTCAGACCCTCTGTCCTTTGACCCACTGTCCTTAGACCCTCTGTCCTTTGACCCTCTATCCTTAGACCCTCTGTCCTCAGACCCTCTGCCCTTAGACCCTCTGTCCTTAGACCCTCTGTCCTTTGACCCTCTGTCCTTAGACCCTCTGTCCTCAGACCCTCTGTCCTTAGACCCTCTGTCCTTAGACCCTCTGTCCTTTGACTTACTGTCCTCAGACCCTCTATCCTTAGACCCTCTGTCCTCAGACCCTCTGTCCTTAGACCCTCTGTCCTTAGACCCTCTGTCCTCAGACCCTCTATCCTTAGACCCTCTGTCCTCAGACCCTCTGTCCTCAGACCCTCTGCCCTTAGACCCTCTGTCCTTAGACCCTCTGTCCTTTGACCCTCTGTCCTCAGACCCTCTATCCTTAGACCCTCTGTCCTCAGACCCTC
>CM070497.1:36805587-36808087 GCA_036324585.1 Champsocephalus esox
ACTGCCCCAGCTTTACACACAGCCTTCAGCATATTGAGAGTGGAGCATCAGGTGGAACCTCCTCCCAGATCACTGTTTGGAAACTAAACAGCTGTGTTGAGTTTCGATCAATCAGAAGTGATCCGGGAGGAGGCTTGGGCGCTGCTGGGGTGATGTCATGTCTTTAATCAAGTGCACTTGAATGCGCTCAATGTTCACACTGTCAATGTCTCAAGTTCTCGTTCTCATCCCGCAGAGTTATGATCCGTCCTTCTTCCAGTCTGTCTTCTGAGGATTATCGTCCGCTCGCTCGCCGGATGTGTTCGCGAGCCCTCGGGGAACACAGATGCACATCTTGACTTTGTTTTATCCGAAAGATCCGCTCGCCTCCGAAGTCGCTCTTTGAGTCTGTGAAGCCTTCAAAGTGGAATCAGGCCTCTGCTGGGTTGAAGTTCCTGTCATGTCTGCGTCTGAATCTGCTCCAGAGACTTCAGAGATACAGACGATGCTCGCGCACGTTATGAATATGTTCCCTTATTAATCCCCACAGTACACAGTCCCTGCACGCGTTCACGCTTCCACCATTCCCAGCTCATGAATACATAAAGATACTATGTGAGCAGTGCTCTAATGGATCCATTAAAGGTGTGTGTGTGTGTGTGTGTGTGTGTGTGTGTGTGTGTGTGTGTGTGTGTGTGTGACATGTCTTTAGAGCAGGGGTGTCAAACTCAATTTCATCGCGGGCCACATTAGAATTATGGTTGCACTCAAAGGGCCGGTTGTAACTTTAAGACTATATAAATATACATAGATAATAAATATAAAATAATGTATAATTTTACAATTTTTCCTCTGCATTGGATTATTATCGGACAGGGTAATAACTTCATAATTAACTACGTCTGAAAGCAGAAGTCTAGGGCAAATCATTGCAAGTCTCTTCAGTGCGCATGTCACAAAATGAGATGCATTGTGGGACATGTAGTTTATGGGCAACGTTCTCCTGTAAAGCGGCACGTATATATTATAATACACTTATTATATTCTTTGCAAGCTCTTGTGGGCCACATAAAATGAAGTAGCGGGCCGGATTTGGCCCCCAGGCCTTGAGTTTGACACCCCTGCTTTAGAGACTGCAGAATTAGATGATGGTATGACTTGGTATTGGGGCGGCCGTGGAGAACTGAATATCCACTGCAGGAATCTCAAAGACTTGCTATGTACTTGAGGTCCTTGAACAAATACAAATCCACCAAACTGTGACTGCAGACCACAACACGGCACAGAGGACCGTCAGCGAGAGGATGCCGCGCAGGCTGAGCTGCTTTGGAGCTCAACCTGTTCACCTAAGAATTACTAGATAATAATAGACATTGACATTTCTTGCAAAAGCGTTTAATGACCAAGTGCCTTTGAGCAAGAATAAGGACATGATGACACTCACCGATGTATTCTCAGGTCCTTAAACCACTGTAATACAATTCATATCACATGTTATTAACAATAACACAGCATTCAGCATTCACATGTCTGGATCATGATCGTCTCCATAGACACATGTTTTATGTTGTTTCAGGTTTTTGTTTACCCTGTTCTAAATGTATCTCTCTTTAAATATCCCTTGTTTTCTTACAAAGGTGAATGTCTTTATCATGACCCATTATCTATCTATCTATCTATCCATCCATCCATCTATCCATCTATCCATCCATCCATCTATCTGTCTATCCATCTATCTATCTATCCATCCATCGATCTATCCATCCATCTATCCATCTATCCATCCATCCATCTATCCATCTATCTATCCATCTATCTGTCTATCCATCTATCCATCTATCCATCTATCCATCCATCGATCTATCCATCCATCTATCCATCTATCCATCCATCCATCTATCCATCTATCCATCCATCTATCCATCTATCCATCTATCCATCCATCTATCTATCTATCTATCCATCCATCTATCCATCTATCCATCCATCTATCTATCCATCTATCTATCCATCCATCTATCTGTCTATCCATCTATCTATCCATCCATCTATCTATCCATCCATCTATCCATCTATCCATCCATCTATCTATCCATCTATCCATCCATCCATCCATCTATCTGTCTATCCATCTATCCATCCATCTTTCCATCCATCCATCTATCCATCCATCTATCCATCTATCCATCCATCTATATATCCATCTATCCATCCATCTATCTATCTATCCATCTATCTACCAATCTATCCATCTATCCATCCATCTATCTATCCATCTATCTATCTATCTATCCATCTATCTATCCATCTATCCATCCATCCATCTATCCATCTATATATCCATCCATCCATCTATCTATCTATCTATCTGTCCATCCATCCATCTATCTATCTATCCATCTATCGATCTATCTATCTATCTATATATCCATCTATCCATCCATCTATCTATCCATCCATCTATCCATCCATCTATCCATCCATCCATCTATCCATCCATCCATCTTTCTATTCATCTATC
>CM070497.1:36815587-36817210 GCA_036324585.1 Champsocephalus esox
TTGAACTATGGAAGAGGATTAGAGACCCATGAGACAATTTGTTTGAGATGTGACTGTGATCAGAATTGTGAGATTAGAATCAGAATATTTTACGGTGGCCCTGAAGTCAAAACAACATTTCACAAAACGCTTAAACATGTCACAAAACGCCACAGCATTTCACAAAACAATTCAACATGTCAGAAAACCTGTAGCTGCTCCGTCCACACTCACAACAACGCCATACAGACAGAAATAATAATAACTGTTGTCCAGTTTCTGAACAGATATGAGGAGCTGTGAGCTCTGTGTGCTAACAGCTAACGGCAGATGTTTTGGAACATGTTGCGCTGTCGGGTGCTGACCAATCACCAAGCGTCATTTCTTGATTGGCAGCAAAATCAACCAATCAAAGCATTGCTTCTCTGGCTGGCTCTGTCCAATCACAAGCAAGAAGTATTCTCCCTCAAGGAATACGTAAAAGTAAAAGTTGAAGCGTTTTCTGAAATGCTGTTTTGACTTGCACTTCGGGGCCACCGTAACTTTTGGTCACATCTCGTAAAATATGTGTTTCATGTGGCCCTAATCCTCTAACGTAGCTATCTTATTGCTACTTTTGGGCTCTTGTATATTTTGTATTTGTGTCCTTTAACCTGTTTGACTGGCCTCAGTGAATAAGTATAGATGATTTATATTTATCATCTGTGTCTTTGTTGAAGTGTAGGACTGCATGTAACCCTTTATTTCATTTTCCGATTCATCATTTGGTGTCGAAATTGTCAGAACATTTAGAAAAAATTCAATCCAGGTTTCTCAAAGTACAAGTTTTGAATTAAAATGTCTTTGTTATCAGTCCGAAACCCAGACCTTCACTTTCAGATGTCGATGTACACAGAGAAGCCACAGAAATCTCCTAATTTGTTTACGTCACTTGAGAGATTATAAATGTAGTTTCTCAATGACAGGCGCAAACGCTAAGACAAGATCTTTAACAACTTGAGGAAACATACACAGAGTTTACTAAAAGCTATAAACTGAAAACACAACAGAGACCAGGGGACACTAAAGAGTGATGCACACAGCTGGGAGACCAGGGGACACTAAAGAGTGACGCACACAGCTGGGAGAACAGGGGACACTAAAGAGTGACGCACACAGCTGGGAGACCAGGGGACACTAAAGAGTGACGCACACAGCTGGGAGACCAGGGGACACTAAAGAGTGACGCACACCGCTGGGAGACCAGGGGACACTAAAGAGTGACGCACACAGCTGGGAGAACAGGGGACACTAAAGAGTGACGCACACAGCTGGGAGACCAGGGGACACTAAAGAGTGACGCACACGGCTGGGAGACCAGGGGACACTAAAGAGTGACGCACACAGCTGGGAGACCAGGGGACACTTAAGAGTGACGCACACAGCTGGGAGACCAGGGGACACTAAAGAGTGACGCACACAGCTGGGAGACCAGGGGACACTAAAGAGTGACGCACACAGCTGGGAGACCAGGGGACACTAGAGAGTGACGCACACAGCTGGGAGACCAGGGGACACTAGAGAGTGACGCACACAGCTGGGAGACCAGGGGACACTAAAGAGTGACGCCAGTGGCGGCTGGTGGAGCTATTGATAGAGTGAGTA
>CM070497.1:36817710-36845210 GCA_036324585.1 Champsocephalus esox
TGTGTGTGTGTGTGTGTGTGTGTGTGTGTGTGTGCGTGTGTGTGTGCGTGTGTGTGTGTGTGTGTCCTCACCAGGCAGAGCTTGACACTCCTGCTGCTGCTGCTCCCACTGACAGTTAGCGTTCAGAGAGCAGCTCCTGCAGTTCAGCAGTCTGAAACATTCCTGCTCCTCCCGCCGCTTACAGCTGGACGAGTCCTTCACCGACTACGCACACACACACACACACACAAACACACACTTATTATGATGTGTGAGTATTAATTGCTAACATATATATATATACACACAAAAAGAGGCCGGTTAAACTCCATCACAGCTGTTCTGTTTTACTATACATGCAGTGAAGGAATCAACACGATGACACACGTGATGGTTGAAGGAATCACAAAGAGAACATGCAGGGGAGAAGACACACATACTTGATTTCACTTTAGAGAGTTTCTTCCGTGAATGCTAGATTTGAAAATACTTGTTTTTTAAAGCTCCTAATGACAAAGTCCCCAAAGTAATTTTGACATGTTCTTACGTATTCTTGGTTTGTAGTACGATGGTTATTGACTCCCAACGTTATAGTAGTCTACAGTAGTACATTATTCTAGTATTTGATTGATTAATTGATTGATTGGTTGATTGGTTAATTGATATGTGGTGCATGTAACTTAAAGTTCAAATCGACCACAAGGTTCTGTCTCCTAACAGCATGTATGCGTTTCAAAGCCAAGCCAAGGTCGTGAGAGGAGGATACATCTGGATTGATATCAACCCTAATCTCCATAACACCTAAGGCCCTGCCCTGACCTCTGACCTCAACCTGCTGCAGCCTAACAGGAAGTGTCAAGTTTCAGATATAATACACACATGTCCCCTCCTCTTGGCTCCATGTTTCCACAAAGTCAGCTGATGCTCAGACAACATGGCCGGAGGGCGAGAAAGAGACAGAGCGCCGCCATGCTGCTGCGCCAGCTCCAGAGTCAGCTAAACACACACACACACACACACAAATACACACACACACACACACGCACGTGCACACACACAAACACACACACACACACACACACACACACAGATTCATATTTAACCCCAGCCAAGCAGACGAAAGCAGCATGCAGACACACACACACACACACACACACACACACACACACACACACACAGAAAGACAGAGAAAGCAGGTTGGGAGTAAAAGTAGACAAAAAGAGACACAGAGGAAACAAGATGAACAAAAGGACAGAACAGATATTCATACACTTTCATATTTGTATGTACACAAACAGGTGATTATTGGAAAATGAACACTTAATGCAGAACTTAAAGGACTTATTCACTGCACATTATCCCACTACCTAACTGGCTTTCATGCATTTACACAAGCCCGTTGGTTAACTCCTGTGAAAATAGAATAAAATAGCACCGCTAAGCTAAAGGAGGCTAATGTTGGGCTATAAAGGAACTACAGCACGGTCACATGACTTCACGTCACCACCGCTAAGCTAAAGGCGGCTAATGTTGGGCTATAAAGGAACTACAGCACGGTCACATGACTTCACGTCCCCACCGCTAAGCTAAAGGAGGCTAATGTTGGGCTATAAAGGAACTACAGCACGGTCACATGACTTCACGTCACCACCGCTAAGCTAAAGGAGGCTAAGGTTGGGCTATAAAGGAACTACAGCACGGTCACATGACTTCACGTCACCACCGCTAAGCTAAAGGAGGCTAAGGTTGGGCTATAAAGGAACTCCAGCACGGTCACATGACTTCACATCACCACCGCTAAGCTAAAGGTGGCTAATGTTGGGCTATAAAGGAACTACAGCACGGTCACATGACTTCACGTCACCACCGTTAAGCTAAAGGAGGCTAATGTTGGGCTATAAAGGAACTACAGCACGGTCACATGACTTCAGGTCACCACCGCTAAGCTAAAGGCGGCTAATGTTGGGCTATAAAAGAACTACAGCACAGTCACATGACTTCACGTCACCACCGCTAAGCTAAAGGAGGCTAATGTTGGGCTATAAAGGAACTACAGCACGGTCACATGACTTCACGTCACCACCGCTAAGCTAAAGGAGGCTAATGTTGGGCTATAGAGGAACTACAGCACGGTCACATGACTTCACGTCACCACCGCTAAGCTAAAGGCGGCTAATGTTGGGCTATAAAGGAACTACAGCACGGTCACATGACTTCACGTCACCACCGCTAAGCTAAAGGAGGCTAATGTTGGGCTATAAAGGAACTACAGCACGGTCACATGACTTCACGTCCCCACCGCTAAGCTAAAGGTGGCTAATGTTGGGCTATAAAGGAACTACAGCACGGTCACATGACTTCACGTCACCACCGCTAAGCTAAAGGAGGCTAATGTTGGGCTATAAAGGAACTACAGCACGGTTACATGACTTCACGTCACCACCGCTAAGCTAAAGGTGGCTAATGTTGGGCTATAGAGGAACTACAGCACGGTCACATGACTTCACGTCACCACCGCTAAGCTAAAGGCGGCTAATGTTGGGCTATAAAGGAACTACAGCACGGTCACATGACTTCACGTCACCACCGCTAAGCTAAAGGAGGCTAATGTTGGGCTATAAAGGAACTACAGCACGGTCACATGACTTCACGTCCCCACCGCTAAGCTAAAGGTGGCTAATGTTGGGCTATAAAGGAACTACAGCACGGTCACATGACTTCACGTCACCACCGCTAAGCTAAAGGAGGCTAATGTTGGGCAATAAAGGAACTACAGCACGGTTACATGACTTCACGTCACCACCGCTAAGCTAAAGGTGGCTAATGTTGGGCTATAAAGGAACTACAGCACGGTCACATGACTTCACGTCACCACCGCTAAGCTAAAGGTGGCTAATGTTGGGCTATAAAGGAACTACAGCACGGTCACATGACTTCACGTCACCACCGCTAAGCTAAAGGTGGCTAATGTTGGGCTATAAAGGAACTACAGCACGGTCACATGACTTCACGTCACCACCGCTAAGCTAAAGGAGGCTAATGTTGGGCTATAAAGGAACTACAGCACGGTCACATGACTTCACGTCACCACCGCTAAGCCTAAGGCGATCTATAAAGGTTGTTTTGTGTTTCCAGTTGCCTCTCGTACTCACCACGGTGCAGTTGCTGGCTGCAGAGAGGCACTTCCTGTCTTCACACCACTGGCAGTTGCGTGTGTTAGCGGTGCAGCTCGCACAGTCCGAGAACCGGAAACACTGCTCGTCTGTACTCTCTGCGCGCGCACACACGCACACACGCACACACACACACACACAATTTAGCATATTAAAAGCTATATTTCGTTGTTATGTAGTGGTCTAATTACATTTCTTAATGCTTCTTCGTAGTCAGAGAATGATACAGGAAACATTGAGCAGTAGGAGTATTTTCAGGCAAAACATAATTTATATTTTACGCGTCAGGGACAGGTTGTTTGTCATTACTCAACACCGCATATCAGAACAACCTATAATGTGTGTTGTCGACACTTAATACTCTTCAGTTTGCAGTTATCTCTCTCTGACAGGTAACACAGTACATCTCTCTTTAAAGAGACTTCTTCTTGACGCACACAGCACAAGAACAGATCCAACCATCTGCTGGGCTTTGACGTGGACTGATCACGAGGCAGCAATCAGACGCAACTGATGAACGTTTATAAAGATCTAACAAGTGTTGAGTCAGTGAGTCTGGAACGCTTGGGAATCATCACGGGAATGTTCCTCTAAATATCTGCCAGGGAGCGTTCTGCATGTGGCGGCCATGTGTACGGGAGCTCATGACGTGTACACAGGCAGGTACGTGATGATGCAGCTTGGTTTCTCTCTGGTCATGGTCTGGTCATTTGTAGAATAAACCGGTGAGATAAAAGCGGAGGCCAGACTGGATGTCCAGTAAAGTCCTTTCAATGGGATTAAGAAAGAAAAACAAAACCTGTGCCGTCCATTAGAGACGATCCATGTGCTCCATTGGATAACAACAGCTCAACCATCAGCACGAGTGCTTTGTACGCAAAGGATATGCAGAGGAGCCGCCTGAAGCAGAAACCTGTGTGTGTGTGTGTGTGCGTGTGTGTGCGTGTGTGTGTGTGTGTGTGTGTGTGTGTGTGTGTGTGTGTGTGTGTGTGATACTACAGTTTGGAGCTGAGAGAGGAATATGGCTTTTTTTTTCTGGGTGGATTGCCTGAAAAGTGTGTGTGTGTGTGTCTGCATGTGTGTGCCTGCATGTGTGTGTGTGTGTTTGTGTGCGTGCAAGTGTGTGGTGTGTGTGCATGTGTGTGTGTGTAGGCGTGTGTGCATGTGTTTGTGTGCGTGTGTGTGCGTGCATGTGTATGGTGTGTGTGCATGTGCGTGCGCGTGTGCGTGTGTGCATGTGTGTGTGTATGTGTGCGTGTGTGTGTCTGCATGTGTGTGCTTGCATGTGTGTTCCTGCGTGTGTGTGTGTGTGTGCGTGTGTGTGTGTGTGTGTGTGTGTGTGTGCATGTGTGTGGTGTGTGTGCATGTGCGTGCGTGTGTGCATGTGCGTGTGTGCGTGCATGTGTGTGTGTGTGTGTGCGTGTGTGTGTGTGTGTGGTATGCAAACAGACTTCAGAAGCCATCTCCTTCAGAACTAAAAGGGTCTTCTGGGATCAGCACTTATGCAGAGGGGAAATATGTTGACACGGCATGGGGAGGGAATATTCACAAAGATGGCAACAAAATAATGATCCGTGACGTACCGGGTTTTTCGGGGCAGAAAGGAGCGGGAAAATCGCTTCCAGGTGATTTTGGTTCCCAGGGGACACATGTGCTTTCTTTGACCCATTCACAGCGAAGACCCGGCCCAGCGGAGGCACACGAAGCTGGGGTAGAGAAGGCCAGGCAGGAGGGGGGGGTGAACGCCAGCACGTCGTTCAAAAGGACGCCGGAAAAGCCTCCGAAGATGTACATGGAGCTGGAGAAGAAACAGAGAGGCTATCAGAGGGGAATGGGGGAGGGGAGTGTGTGCTCTAGGTTTCAGTGCATGTAAATGGTCTGCAAAGGATCAAATCACCGTGTTTCTCTAATGTTTCTACCGGAAAATGAGCACAATACACACATACATGCAGGGGCGGACTGGGACTACAAATCAGCCCGGGACTCTCGACCGGCCTGTAACCTCTGGCCCGGAGCATTCGTCCAAAAACAAATCGACGAATAATGAAGAAAATTAACACATTTGTTGCAATAATTTATGCACTAACTACATTACTACTTGTGCTACAACATTTTAATCATCAGTTCTTCCTCATTTTCCTCAATTGTTCATATTTGGTTTATTCAAATAATGATATTGTGGTCATTGTTAAAAAAGTTCTGCTATTATTATGAGTGTTATTATTTGTATTGCACGTTCTGCCTTCCTGTCATAGGAGAGACATGTAATGGCCATGTAATAGATTTGATTAGAACCTTCATTATCCTAAACTGCTGGGACATTTCGCCAATACCTTTATACTGTCTACTCTTCACTTACTGTCAGCATAGGTCGGCATGTACAGAGCCGACAGAAGACCTGTTTAAAGTCAAAACACCAATACCGCAGGACAATATGTTTAGTGGCCCGAGCGGGCAAGTGGAAAGTACGTTATGCTGGCCCGGGGTGTCTAAATAGTGCTTCCGGGCCAGCGGGCCATTTAATATCGAGCCCTGCCGGTTACCGGGCGGCCCACATCGTCCGACCGGCCCACTTCAGTACCTGCCCATCGGGATTCGTCCCGAACATCCCGATGGCCAGTCCGCCCCTGCATACATGTGTTCCCCCGGCCCCTCATCGGAGAACACCCAGCTAGTAACCTAGCAACCAACCAAGCTTCAACTAGCGGCAGTCAGAAATCTTCGAAGTTCGAATCTACTTTAAAATAAATATGGGGACGAGTAATCTCAACCGTACTTGGTTGGAAAACATCGAATTTACTGCTAGGTTGAAACCAGCTGAGGGGGACGTGTTTAAAGCACGCTGCACCTTTTGAAAACAAAATTAGCGTTTGTTTTGCTGACGCAGCGTTAGCTAGACGTCAACCCGAAAAGCGGGGGTGCTGTGGACGCGACATACCGTAGCTAAACACCAATCATACACCGGCATGACGGCAGCAGAGCTCTGAATGCAACTCTTGTCACTCACACACACACTTTTTGTCTAACACAGTTATGTGTACTGTTATGCTCAGTCATCGTTCTTCTTATGTTGAACATGAATACATTTACTTTGTAAGTAATTATGGGACGTATTTCTTCTTTCATAGCAATTTTCCTTCATACTTTCTTGCCGTGAAATAGGTCTTAAATTGGATTCAAAGTGGCCTTAAAAAGTCTTACATTTGAGTTGGTGAAACGGACCTGCAAATGGTATTTTTTTTAACTTTGCTTCCGTTAAGAAATACCACTGCTTATTTGATTTACTATATATGTTGCTTTAAATTAAAACTACTTACCGTTTCGATCAATTGTTGTCCTTGCGGAAAGTTAAAGTTGGGTACATGTAGTTTTACAATAGTGCCCACGTCACTTAAGATAATGCGTGGTGAATTTAATCAGACATTCTACTTTCTTATTTTCCAACATTAGATGCCGGGGCGCCAGGACACGTGATCACCAGCAGCCCCTGGGATACAAATGGTGCTTCCGAAATCTCTCGATAGCGATTCCGCAGAAGGGTTGGTTATCCATACCCCTCCTGTGACAAGCACGGCAGAAGCCCTTTTTAACGACTGTCTGAAACGACCCCGTATCGAACCGTTAGACACATGCTCCTGACTCACGGTGCAAAGTGTGTGTTGGATATGTGTGTTGGATATGTATATGTGTGTGTGTGTGTGTGTGTGTGTGTGTGTTTCCACATTCCGTATAAATGCTTTATAGTCTGTTCGATAATAGCCATGTTTCATTTACATGTATGGATCGAAATATATAGGTTTAAGTCATGAATCGATGGCATTTAAGACTGTTTGTATGTGGAATTTGACTGCCGAAGAGCATGCTGGGTAACAAATGGGCGGGGTTCGACTAAATCCTTAGCTCTCATTTCATTGGTCACTTGTGCTGCGTTCACTAAATGCGGGGAAATCGACGAGCGCATGAACATAAGCTTTTGTAAATGATGCTGGGAGATTTTAGAAGCCATAATGACAGACGTTTTCTCTAAATTCAGCTGCTTCTCAATCTTATGTACACCTTAGTGATGTGTACAATGTTTGCAAGACCTTCATCACGATGTATCCTGATGTACTGCTGAACTATAAAGTAATGGTTTAAACCTGTAACACCGACTGTATGACACACAAGAAAGTCAACTTTGAGCACAAAATGTCAGCTTTCAACTTCAAACGACCGGAACTGAATCAGTTCAGTTCATGTTTTCTTCTTCTGCCCTTATCTCTGCGGTTTCTTTTTAAGAGTAGGACCCATTTTGTGTATATCAGTGTGTAGCGTCTCTACTTTAAAGAGTCCCCTCCTGCTGATGTTCAGGTGTATACCAGCATGTAGTGTCTCTACTTTAAAGAGTCCTCTCCTGCTGATGTTCAGGTGTATATCAGTATGTAGTGTCTCTACTTTAAAGAGTCATCTCCTGCTGATGTTCAGGTGTATATCAGTATGTAGTGTCTCTACTTTAAAGAGTCCTCTCCTGCTGATGTTCAGGTGTATATCAGTATGTAGTGTCTCTACTTTAAAGAGTCCTCTCCTGCTGATGTTCAGGTGTATATCAGTATGTAGCGTCTCTACTTTAAAGAGTCCTCTCCTGCTGATGTTCAGGTGTATATCAGTATGTAGTGTCTCTACTTTAAAGAGTCCTCTCCTGCTGATGTTCAGGTGTATATCAGTGTGTAGCATCTCTACTTTAAAGAGTCCTCTCCTGCTGATGTTCAGGTGTATATCAGTATGTAGTGTTTCTACTTTAAAGAGTCCTCTCCTGCTGATGTTCAGGTGTATATCAGTATGTAGTGTCTCTACTTTAAAGAGTCCTCTCCTGCTGATGTTCAGGTGTATATCAGTATGTAGTGTCTCTACTTTAAAGAGTCCTCTCCTGCTGATGTTCAGGTGTATATCAGTATGTAGTGTCTCTACTTTAAAGAGTCCTCTCCTGCTGATGTTCAGGTGTATATCAGTATGTAGTGTCTCTACTTTAAAGAGTCATCTCCTGCTGATGTTCAGGTGTATATCAGTATGTAGTGTCTCTACTTTAAAGAGTCCTCTCCTGCTGATGTTCAGGTGTATATCAGTATGTAGCGTCTCTACTTTAAAGAGTCCTCTCCTGCTGGTGTTCAGGTGTATATCAGTATGTAGTGTCTCTACTTTAAATAGTCCTCTCCTGCTGATGTTCAGGTGTATATCAGTGTGTAGCGTCTCTACTTTAAAGAGTCCTCTCCTGCTGATGTTCAGGTGTATATCAGTATGTAGTGTCTCTACTTTAAAGAGTCCTCTCCTGCTGATGTTAAGGTGTATATCAGTATGTTGTGTCTCTACTTTAAAGAGTCCTCTCCTGCTGATGTTCAGGTGTATATCAGTATGTAGTGTCTCTACTTTAAAGAGTCCTCTCCTGCTGATGTTCAGGTGTATATCAGTATGTAGTGTCTCTACTTTAAAGAGTCCTCTCCTGCTGATGTTCAGGTGTATATCAGTATGTAGTGTCTCTACTTTAAAGAGTCCTCTCCTGCTGATGTTCAGGTGTATATCAGTATGTAGTGTCTCTACTTTAAAGAGTCCTCTCCTGCTGATGTTCAGGTGTATATCAGTATGTAGTGTCCCTACTTTAAAGAGTCCTCTCCTGCTGATGTCCAGGTGTATATCAGTATGTAGTGTCTCTACTTTAAAGAGTCCTCTCCTGCTGATGTTCAGGTGTATATCAGTGTGTAGTGTCTCTACTTTAAAGAGTCCTCTCCTGCTGATGTTCAGGTGTATATCAGTGTGTAGCGTCTCTACTTTAAAGAGTCCTCTCCTGCTGATGTTCAGGTGTATATCAGTATGTAGCGTCTCTACTTTAAAGAGTCCTCTCCTGCTGATGTTCAGGTGTATATCAGTATGTAGTGTCTCTACTTTAAAGAGTCCTCTCCTGCTGATGTTCAGGTGTATATCAGTATGTAGTGTCTCTACTTTAAAGAGTCCTCTCCTGCTGATGTTCAGGTGTATATCAGTATGTATTGTCCCTACTTTAAAGAGTCCTCTCCTGCTGATGTTCAGGTGTATATCAGTATGTAGTGTCTCTACTTTAAAGAGTCCTCTCCTGCTGATGTTCAGGTGTATATCAGTATGTAGTGTCTCTACTTTAAAGAGTCCTCTCCTGCTGATGTTCAGGTGTATATCAGTATGTATTGTCCCTACTTTAAAGAGTCCTCTCCTGCTGATGTTCAGGTGTATATCAGTAAGTAGTGTCTCTACTTTAAAGAGTCCTCTCTTGCTGATGTTCAGGTGTATATCAGTATGTAGTGTCTCTACTTTAAAGAGTCCTCTCTTGCTGATGTTCAGGTGTATATCAGTATGTAGTGTCTCTACTTTAAAGAGTCCTCTCCTGCTGATGTTCAGGTGTATATCAGTATGTAGTGTCTCTACTTTAAAGAGTCCTCTCCTGCTGATGTTCAGGTGTATATCAGTATGTAGTGTCTCTACTTTAAAGAGTCCTCTCCTGCTGATGTTCAGGTGTATATCAGCATGTAGTATCTCTACTTTAAAGAGTCCTCTCCTGCTGATGTTCAGGTGTATATCAGTATGTAGTGTCTCTACTTTAAAGAGTCCTTTAAACGCTTGACGATACAACAATGCAAGACACTTTTCTGTGTGGAAGAAGTGTGAAAAATACAGTTTTGAAAATAGCAAAGTATATACGAGTTTGCGAGGCGTTAGGAGAGGTGAGTGTACATCGTTTATATCCATATGACGTGTGAAGAAAGTCAGGAGGGAGAGGCAGGAAAGACTTCCACTTTTAGACGAGAGGTGACAGAGTTTCTCCTCGGAGCTTCAGAGAAGTCAGCGAGTGTAAACTGAAACTAAATATAACAACAAGATCAATCCGTAAACAATCGACACAACAAAACCTCAGAGATAAAGTCAGCGAGACGCAGTGCTGCCAAAACGTAGAGGACACGGCTTCAAGGAAATGCAAAAAGGGAACGAGAAATGCAGCGTGCATAGATGGACGTTATTTGCATGTTTGCTATTGAGTTTCGCTGAATGCATTTCAAACCAAATTTGAGCATCTTTGTTAGCAAGTAGACTGAAGGAGATTCCATCACCAAGGCAACACATCTCGGAGGCGCCGGAGAGACATGGAGATTAAAAAAGTATCTGCAAGATGTGTAAGTTTGCCATCATGGAAACAACCACAACAATGGAGTCAACATGCAATGTGTAAACTTTAGAGGTTACTTTAACGGCCCGTCTACACTACAGCGTCGAGAGCTCCAAGCTGCCCATTCGCTTTCAACGGGGTGACGTCACGTAGCCGCGCTTTTTCGCCGAACTGAATTGTGGGTAGCAGAACGGTCCGTCTCCGGCGTCAGAAGTTGAACAATGTTCAACTTCTGTCGCCGGAGTAGCGCCAGCCAATCAAATCCCGTTTCCCAAAATCTGACAGCTCAAGCCGTAGCCAATCAAACCGGGTCTAAGCTGGGAGAGATATCCCGCCGTTCATTTCTATATTTCAAAAAAAGTCGGAGGAGAAACTAACTATCGCCGTAGCGACTCACCCGGTTGTGTATGACCAGACCCTCTTCACCTACCGGGACACAAACCGGAGGAACCAGCATGGAGGGAGGTGGCAGAGACAGTGGGGGAACTGGTAGGGTTTCGCCTGTTTGGGGAGTTTATATATATATATATCCCCGGGGGTTTTTGCTTTGTATGTCGGGGGCGGGAGATTCATGTGATTGGTTGTTGGTCGCGTTGCTTGAATAAAATCCCCAAGCTCCAGACACGCCCAGCTCCAAGCTGTTTTTGAAGCTGTAGTGAGGACGCTCCGTAATACTTTTAAAGGTGGGGAAGGTACTTTTGGAGAAAGCAGCTCGAGTGCGCTAGAATTTGAAAATACACAACCGGAGAAAATCTGCCACTTCCTCACAGAGCCCCTCCCCCAACACACACGAACGCGCACATGACCAATGAGGGCACGAGATCAGTGTGTGCCCCGATGGAAGGCTGACAGGCAGGGAGGCCGTCCAGTTACTTCAGCCGGTGTCAGTACCAGATATGTTCGGGGTACCAGATATGTTCGGGTGTATTTCCGTCGCACCCGTCACCCGTCATATCCGTCTACTCGCCTCCCTCTGCTCCCAGCGCTCTGCTGCCACACACCGGCCGTCTGCGGAACTGCAGCCGGAGGAACTCGGGACAGCTTGTTACGTGTGTGTACTTGTGCACATAAATAATGTTTCTAATTATTTACAATTCAAAAAAAAATATATTCTGCGTTACTTTAGCCAACACTTTTATAAGGCCACGAGATTAGATAATTAGGAAATGTGTAGATAGAATACATATCTTTCAGGTTTCATTTGTATATAGTATCTGAACTTTGGAGAGGAGTTGGGAGACACACGACAAATCACATCTACAGATCAAGACGAAGCGAATGGAAGTACTCCTAGCGTGAACATGTTTGTGACACCGTGTGCAAAGTCTCAGAAAATCCTAATCATAAGCTCATATTTGAACTCCCCATAACAAAACACATCATTCAGTAAAAACAGCCCCACGGATCATCTGCTCCCTGACCTCTCTGCGGAGTGAAAGTACGTATTGCCTGAGATCGCATGCTGTGGTTTCATTAAATGTGCTAGGACTGTCTGAGGGAAGAAAGCTTGTAGACGTGCAGCTCCTCTAACATGAACAGTCTGCAAACAGAATGGCACCACTACGTGTTTTTAAAGCTCGGTTGGATGCTGCTCACTCAGATGCTGTTGGCACCTGGACATGTGGATAGATATGTTGTGCTGTTGTTGATGTTTGTATGTCTTCATGTGGAACCTACTGCTGCAGGTCTCCCTTGAAAAAGACATCATTGTTATCAATGGGATTTCACCTGATAAATAAAGGGTTTGAATTGAATGTCCAATGAAAACATATCCAAGTGTGACAAACATCCAGTATTAACCTAACTGTTTTTTACTAACAGTGACCAACTAATCATTTTCATTTTCATTTACATATATATAAAATGTAAAAAAACAAGGCACAATGGTACACAGTATCCAAACTGGTCAGAGACATTCATGGAAAGCAGATACTGAATCCAATCCTGGTAAACACGTTGCAGAGATCAAATGTGTCCTTGAATGTTGTTAATTTTTAAAACAACATTTTCAGTGTGTGATTTGAAAGATAAGTTCTGATCAATAATGAACTCTAGATATGTGTATGTAGTGACCCTTCAATGTAAGTGTCAGTCCCTTGAACAGTACACATGTTGGGGAGAAAAGAAGTTCACTTTTTGCCATTTGAGAATATCATGAGTTTGGAGTTGTCTGCATTTAATACGAACTTGAGTTGAGATAAATGGGATATAACATCAAAGGCAAAACATCAACAACAGCACAACATATCTATCCACATGTCCAGGTGCCAACAGCATCTGAGTGAGCAGCATCCAACCGAGCTTTAAAAACCCGTAGTGGTGCCATTCTGTTTGCAGACGGCTCCATGTTAGAGGAGCTGCACGTCTGACAGCTTTCTTCCCTCAGACAGTCCTAGCACATTTAATAAAACCACAGCATGCGATCTCAGGCAATACGTACTTTCACTCCGCAGAGAGGTCAGGGAGCAGATGATCCGTGGGCCTGTTTTTACTGAATGATGTGTTTTGTTATGGGGAGTTCAAATATGAGCTTATGATTAGGATTTTCTGAGACTTTGCACACGGTGTCACAAACATGTTCACGCTAGGAGTATGGGAGTACTTCCATTCGCTTCGTCTTGATCTGTAGATGTGATTTGATGTGTCGTGTGTCTCCCAACTCCTCTCCAAAGTTCAGATACTATATCAAAATACTAAAAGGTAAATCAAACATTAAACAATGACAAAATAACAACCTGAAAGATATGTATTCTATCTACACATTTCCTAATTATCTAATCTCGTGGCCTTATAAAAGTGTTGGCTAAAGTAACGCAGAATATATATATTTTTGAATTGTAAATAATTAGAAACATTATTTATGTGCACAAGTACACACACGTAACAAGCTGTACCCGAGTTCCTCCGGCTGCAGTTCCGCAGACGGCCGGTGTGTGGCAGCAGAGCGCTGGGAGCAGAGGGAGGTGAGTAGACGGATATGACGGGTGTCGGATGCGGAAATACACCCGAACATATCTGGTACCCCGAACACATCTGGTACTGACACCGGCTCAGATGATTGGTCGAGCTTTTTACAGCGCCACGGCTTCAAAGCACTTCAGATATTCATGGCTATCGGGACGTTAAGAGCATTCCATGGAACATAACAACAAGTGTTTCTGAAGTGAATTACCTACCCCACCTTTAATCATACCGCTACGATTGAGGTGTGTGTGTGTGTGTGTGTGTGTGTGTGTGTGTGTGTGAGTGAGTGTGTGTGTGCGCGCGGTGTGTGTGTTGCAGCTGATAAGTATCCGTCGAAGCTGCAGATCTTTAGCGTACAATTTGGCATCTTCAATCTCAGACTAGCTGTTGAGGTGTGTGTGTGTGTGTGTGTGTGTGTGTGTGTGTGTGTGTGCGCCTTCGTGTGTGTCATTAAAACTACTGTGAAAGTTCAGAAACTCTTAAAGGGGGGACAGCTGACTGAATGTACGTGTGATTCCCAGCAGAATAAAATGCGTTTTCTAAATGTGTGAAACTATTCTAAATACAGGTGGATTGTAATTGTCACCCAGAAGTGTCAGAGGTGACAATTTGATACTGAAGTAAACAATAAGTGTTGATGCAAGATCCTTAAATAAATCCCACAGAGGAATCACAGATTTAAATCTCCTGACGTGAACGTGTTAAAAGTCTAGTTTCAGCTTCAGTCATGTTGTTATTTCGTCTCTCCTTCATCTCTAAACACTCAAACGTGAAGCTACAGCACGGCGAGCTAACCTGCTAGCCTAGCTTAGCATTGGACCGAAATTTAAAATTTAAAATTGTAATGTATTATTATTATTATATGTAAGTCTACTCTTGCCCTCTCCTGTGCTGCTAACATCGATACTTTCCCAAATAAAGGACATGTGATTGAGAGCAGGGTCGCCGCGTGTCCCACATCGTGCCGAGGTGACCGTCAGAAGCCTCACCCGTTGTTCACCACGGCTGAATGTCCGAAGCGGTGTGCGTCTCGGTGAAGCTTCGGTTTGGGCAGCGCGCTCCACTCGTCACAGGCTGAGGAGGAACACAGATAGTATCATGATAAGCTTTCACAGACACATCGTTCACAAAGGGCTTCACAAGACAGAACACCAGTTACACACACACACCACACACACACACACACACACACACACACACACACACACAAGCGCGTGAATATAAATAATATCAAAGCTTTGTGTGAAAGATTGAGGCCCTATTCTGCCTTTTGTGGTTTCCCCTTTGCAGCAGTCACAGGTTTGAGTGCATGTGAATGGTCTGCAGAGGCTCAAATCCTGGGTGTCTCCCATAATTATGGAACTTTTCCACCCAGTGAGCTTTAGCCTACTAACGAGCACAACATCGGAAACAGCATCCGATTTAATACAGACTTTTATTATGTATTTAAATGTGTTTCCCCCCGAACAATAAGACGTAACATAAGCTTCCTTTCCTTGTTTCCTCTCCTTGTTTCCTTCCTCTCCTCTCTTCCTCCGCAGGAGATAATGAATTAGTTCCACCTGTAGAAGTCTCCCCTCTCTCTTCCTCTCCTTGTTTCCTCCTCTCCTTCATCTCATTGTTTCCTCCTCTCCTTCCTCTCCTTGTTTCCTCCCTTCTCCTTCCTCTCCTCTCTCTTCCTCTCCTTGTTTCCTCCCCTCCCTCTCCTCTCTCTTCCTCTCCTTGTTTCCTCCTCTCCTTGTTTCCTCCCCTTCCTCTCGTCTCTCTTCCTCTCCTTGTTTCCTCCTCTCCTTCATCTCCTTGTTTCCTCCCCTCTCCTTCCTCTCCTTGTTTCCTCCCCTCTCCTTCCTCTCCTTGTATCCTCCCTTCTCCTTCCTCTTCTCTCTCTTCCTCTCCTTGTTTCCTCCCTTCTCCTTCCTCTCCACTCTCTTCCTCTCCTTGTTTCCTCCCCTCCCCTTCCTCTCGTCTCTCTTCCTCCCTCGTGTTTCTCGTCTTCATTTCCTCCCCCGATCTTTTCTCCGACACTAATTTGTTTTTGTTGTTCCGCGCTAACCTTGGCGGCGTTATTAGCTTCTCTTCTTCAGGTCGACACGGAAGGCACTTTTCATTTGGATTTAATTCTCCGTCTCACCTCCTTCCTCCCTTTCCTCCCATCACACTTCTAATTAGATTTAGGAGGGGAGGGGGGGTTCTGATTAAAATCCTGGTCCACTCCACACACACCTGAAACAAGGCCTTTAGGAAAACCCTAAAGCATGCTGGGAGCTCGTTTTGAAGAGGAGAAAAAAGCAGGAGACGCTCAGACATCTTCCTCCTCTTCCTCTTCCTCCTCTTCCTCCTCTTCCTCTTCCTCCCCCATTAGTTCAGATCAGATCAAACTGTCAATCACCCGCCGGTATCTTCGATCTTTTCTCATGATTTCTCTCTCTCTGTCCCACCATGCATTATTAACACAGATTTTCTCATATCCTGAGAGGAAATTAAAAAGTGTGTGTGTGTGTGTGTGTGTGTGTGTGTGTGTGTGTGTGTGTGTGTGTGTGTGTGTTGCGGCTGATAAGTATCCGTTGAACCTGCAGATCTTTGGTGTACAATTTGGCAGCTTCAATCTCAGACTAGTTGTTGAGGTGTGTGTGTGTGTGTGTGTGTGTGTGTGTGTGTGTGTGCGCGTGCCGTTAAAACTACTGTGAAAGTTCAGAAACTCGTAAAGGGGGGACAGCTGCCTCGACATTACTGGAAACTGAAGGTACGTGTGATTCCCAGCAGAATTAAAAGGTTTTCTGAATGTGTGAAACTATTCTAAATACAGGTGCATTGTCACACAGAACATTTGATACTGAAGTAAACAATAAGTGTTCCAGATCCAGAAATAAATCCCACAGAGGAATCACAGATTTAAATCTCCTGACTGACGTGAACATGTTAAAAGCAGCTAGTTGCGTCTCTCCTTCAATACAGAACCAGGTTCATCTCTAAACACTCACATGTGGAGCTACAGCACGGCGAGCTAACCTGCTAGCCTAGCTTAGCATAGCGCTGAAGAGGGGAAACTCGGCATCTGTTTAAAAACACATTTCAAACCTTCCTTCTAAACAGGAATATCAAACTTGTGTTCGACGGTGGAGATGAGCTCTTAGCTACATATCATGACAGCATTCTCCCGTTACAATATTTCATAACCCTAACGGCCCGTCCACAACGGCGGCGTGCGTTGCCGCTTCAACGCTTCACTTTGAATGGGGTGACGTCACGATTCGCCGAACTGCATTTTGGGAAGCGACGTGGAGCGTTGCTGGCTTCAAAAGTTGAGCAATGTTTAACTTTTGACGCCTCGACAGAAGCGTCAGCCAATGAAATCCCGTTAATGCAAATCTGCCAGTACAAGCGCTAGCCAATCAAACCGTGTGTATGCTGGGAGAGACTAGCAGGTAATTTCCTCATCATAGCGGTGGTGAATCACCCGGTGCTGAATGATCAGTCTCTGTCCATCTACCGGGATACGAACCGGAGGAGCGAGGCATGGAGGGAGGGGGCAGAGACAGGGGGTGGAACTGGTAGGTTTTCGCCTGTTTGGGGAGGTTATATCCAGTTTACTTCGTGTTAACATCGCTATTGCTTTGTAGGTCGGGGGCGGGAGATTCCTGTGATTGGTTGTTGGTCGCAAAAAATCCCCACGCTCCAGACACGCCCACCGCCAAGCGTCAACGCACGGCGCCGTGTGGACGGGCCGTAAGAGTCTTCATGTTGAATTCCAAGATCACGTCTCGTTGTGCTGTTCACGCGTGAGTTAGAGAGAAAACAGTAGGCTTGTGTGAGACAAGCGAGACCTGCGCAGCTGCGATCAACGTCTTGCTCGTGCGTTGCATGATGGGTAGTCATTTTGTCCGACTTGCTCTGGAGGCTCGCCCACATGAGACTTTGAAATCTCGCGGGACAAAGACGCCCGCAGCCGTGAGAGCGAGGCGAGTTGGCGCACTTGCTCTCCACGAGCTGCGGAAGCGAAATGCTTGATGGGAAACGGCTCGCTGGTATCTCGAGCTGAGCGCTCATTGGTGGGTTTTACCCCGTGCTGCTGATGAAGCTCTCCCATTGGCTGGCAAAAGTGTGTTGTTGTTTTGTGTCAGTTTTACGTTGCCACATCCATTCCCATTTGTCATCATTGTTCCACAACACTGTTCATACTGCTCACAGGCTGATATCTAGTGTATTCATACACACTGTTCATACTGCTCTCAGGCTGATATCTAGTGTATTCATACACACTGTTCATACTGCTCTCAGGCTGATATCTAGTGTATTCATACACACTGTTCATACTGCTCTCAGGCTGATATCTAGTGTATTCATACACACTGTTCATACTGCTCTCAGGCTGATATCTAGTGTATTCATACACACTGTTCATACTGCTCTCAGGCTGATATCTAGTGTATTCATACACACTGTTCATACTGCTCTCAGGCTGATATCTAGTGTATTAATACACACTGTTCATACTGCTCTCAGACTGATATCTAGTGTATTCATACACACTGTTCATACTGCTCTCAGGCTGATATCTAGTGTATTCATACACACTGTTCATACTGCTCTCAGGCTGATATCTAGTGTATTCATACACACTGTTCATACTGCTCTCAGTATTCTGTAGATTGTGTACTTTTCACTTCACTGCTTGTTGCACCTGGTTAGAAGCTAAACTGCATTTCGTTGTCTCGGTCATCTGTGCAATAACAACCCAGTTGAAGCTAATCTTGAGCAGGAACAAATGTATTTACTGAGTACATATCTGACATTAACGATTAAACACACGTGTGGCATTCTTTATATATGCAAACCGAGTCAAGCCGACTCCGGAGGCGGCAGTATGCACCTTCAAGCTGTTTGCAATCCGCCAAATAACGAGAGAAGAAGAAGAAGAAGAAGAAGAAGAAGAAGAAGAAGAAGAAGAAGAAGAAGAAGAACAAGAACAAGAACAAGAAGAAGAAGAAGAAGAAGAAGAAGAAGAAGAAGAAGAAGAAGAAGAAGAAGAAGAAGAAGAAGAAGAAGAAGAAGAAGAAGAAGAACAAGAAGAAGAAGAAGAAGAAGAAGAAGAAGACTCCGAGCTGTCTGAGACCCCCCGCTGCGATCGGCTCCTCGTCTACTTTCGAGCCGCAGCTCGTCTCAAACAGGCCGAGTGAGACGCATGGACACTTTACAGCTCCGTTAGTTAAAGTGTATCCTTATTAAAGTGAAAAGGACTCAAGAATACTTCCCTCAGTTTCAGAGCAAGCAGCTAAAGAGGTTTGTTGTTGTGTTTGTATTTAAGTCATCGCGGATGCTTTGTTTGTTGTTGTGTGTAACGTGGTTCTGTGTTTTATCGTGTATGCTGTGTTTGTGTTTCCTCACATTCCTCGACCCGCATTTTGCCGCGAAATTATAATTAGTTTGCCGCTTTTCTAACCTTTGTATATTCCCTTCATCCACGTTGCATCAACGCGTGTTCCTGTTGTACTGTTAGCAGACCTTTGACCTTCAAGACACTTTTCTTTTCAATTCCCAGAACTAGGATATGAAACCTGTTTTAAGATTCCCTCCTCGAGTCTCTGGACTTTCAGCCACTGAACCCCTAGAGCGGGGCGGGACCTTTTTCCTCTCAAGGGCCGTTTCAATGTTTCAACATCCTCCGAGGGCCGTACCGATCACAGCCCACTCATTTCACCTTTCTTTCATGCTGTGCAAAGAAAAAGCAACCTCTTAGTCCTCTCACCATGACATGCACGTGCACGGTGTGGCATGACCACCAAAACAGAAAGATGTGGACACAAGATGTATTTAGTTTCCTATCCATGTGGACATGATTTAAGTGGGGGGGACCTAACCTCCTCTAGGGGGGTCGGGGGGCATGCTCCCCCGGGAAGATTATTTTGTAAATATTGAAGTTGAAAGCATCCATCTGGTGCACTTTGAGAGCAACCTTAGGAGATCTATGGACACATCTCTCAACACCCAGATGAAACACAGCTGTAAGCAGATATTTCTTTTAATGTATGGATATTTGACAAATCACTCCCCTTTCAAACTGTATTCTTCTTTATTAATAACTGTCATATAGTATTTTATACCTGTTTACTTTATTCTCTTATTTTTTGATAACTATAATGATCATATAAAGAGGTGCCTTTACCTCACTGGTTGGAGACAAAGCTTCTTATATTCGTTAGCATAGCGAGCTAACCAGATGCTAATAACAACAAAGTTATTGACTGTATGCTCAGTGTGACGGAGGAGCAGATCTCCACCGGGCTTTCAGCTAGAGACACAGACACGCAGGAACGGCTCCTTATCGGTACTGCAGTTTCTGAAGTCCCGGAGCCGCGTTCTGGTGCTTTCCGTCAGCACTGCACCCTGTCAGACGAGACATATACCACGTGATGACAGGTTAGGCTCGTGTTGTGTTCAAGGACCCTGACCTTGGCCAGGAAAAACAGGAGCTCGCTTGTTTAATTTTTTTGTGGTCTAGATTTCTTTAATTTTTTGCGTGTGTTTATAAATTACCTCGAGGGCCGTACCAAATTGTCTCGCGGGGCCATATACGGCACGGGGGGCGGAGGTTCCCCACCCCTGCCTTAGATGCATACGTGGGTCTTTTTGGACCCGGTGAGGTGGTTTTCTTGAAGTATCTTTTGTAATTACATTTTTTTTATCATTTCGTATTCCAGCTATTCCTCAAAAATCATGTTTTGGATATCGTGCCATTCACATTTTAAATTTACATTTTAAGAAATTGTAATTTTTGTATTTCTACCCCAAGCTTCTGTGGGATTTCGTTTTTTTTCAAAATGTAAAAATAATTTCTAAAATTCTAAATCGTGAAAAATTAAATGTAAAATATTTCTAGTGTGAAACAAAATATAATACTAAATATTATACAAGTGATTTTTCTAAACCAAAAATGGCACAAAAACACATATTATTCTAATTCGGTCCTTTTTGACCCACTTATGGACGAGTGTAGGGTCCAGCCACTCATCGGGCATCGAAGGGTTACGTCATCTCACATGCTTTGTTTGTTAGTGTGTGTGTAACGCGGTCCTATGTGTTATCGTTTATACCGTGTGTTCATGTTCACGCTGGATATTAAAGAGGAACGATGAAGCCCCTTGTGTCTGCTGTGCTTCGAGTTAAGCTAACCGAGCAAAGCACAGCCTGAAAGACTGTACTGAGGGAATCAAAACCCCACGCCTCAGTATCACTCTGGATGACATGTTAATACGAGTGACCTTCAACCCCTGCTATGGATGAACTCATTACTATCGCCTTTCTGTCCTCTACCGCTTCTTATAACAAGCGCTCCCAATTAGCACCGCGCTTAACGAGGTCGTTAGCAACCTGCCGTCCCCGAGTCCCCGCCTTCACGTTTACATCTAGGGGACACTCATCTGGGTAAATGGCACACTTACACTAACACACACACACACACACACACACACACACACACACACACACACACACACACACACACACACACACACACACACACACACACACACACACACACACACACACACACACACACACACACACACACACACACACACACACACACACACACAGACATAATAAGAGCACGTAGGGTGCATTAAAACCTCGTAAAGTCTGAACAGTGGGAAACACGGAGCCGATGCTTCGATGTAATTCCAGGGAGCAGCGTTATGATGATATGGAGGCTTTTATGAAGTCGTCTCTCAGACTATCGCCCCATCTTCTTCACATCACCACGAATTATCGTCAAAACGTTGTGATCATGAGTTCTCTGGATAGAATGAAGAGTGGAGTTTAATTGCGGGTCACCGCCCTCTGTTATAATGTTCAAAAAGCTCAAGCTGCAGCACCTCTGTTCGCCCTCTGTCTGAAACCAGAGCCCGGACCGCTCTGATCGGTTAGCTGGTCGGTCTCAACCCGCTTAGAGATGTCCCGCCCCCAACCCTACAATGTGTTGGAGTGCTAGCCAATAGAAGCACGTGCGTTAAACGGGGATGTCACTGTGTCTAACGGAGACGTTTCAGAAACACAGGGAGTGTAGCCTCTGCAGACCGTTGACATGCATTAAAACCTATAAGGCAAGGCAAGGCAAGGCAAGTTTATTTATATAGCACTTTTCAACACAAGGTAATTCAATGCTTTACAAAAAATGAAAGACCTTAAAGGTGGGGTAGGTCAGTTTGAGAAACCGGCTCGAGATCGCTAGATTTTGAAAATACACAACCGGAGAAAATCTGCCCCTTCCTCACAGAGCCCCTCCCCCAACACACACGAACGCGCACATGACCAATGAGGGCAGAGATAAGTTTGTGCCCCGAGGGAAGGCTGACAGGCAGGTAGTTGGTTTGTACTTTTCACAGTATTACGGCTTCTACAGATGACATTTTGTATGGATTTTTTGTCAAAGCACTTCAGATATTTCAAGAAAACCAGCTCACCGGGTCAACAGGTACCCACTAAAGCATCTAGGGGTTCAGTGGCTGAAAGTCCAGAGACTGGAGGAGGGAATCTTAAAACAGGTTTCATATCCTAGTTCTGGGAATTGAGAAGAAAAGTGTCTTGAAGGTCAAAGGTCTGCTAACAGTACAACAGGAACACGCGTTGATGCAACGTGGATGAAGGGAATATACAAAGGTTAGAAAAGCGGCAAACTAATTATAATTTCGCGGCAAAATGCGGGTCGAGGAATGTGAGGAAACACAAACACAGCATACACGATAAAACACAGAACCACGTGACACACACAACAACAAACAACGCATCCGCGATGACTTAAATACAAACACAACAACAAACCTCTTTAGCTGCTTGCTCTGAAACTGAGGGAAGTATTCTTGAGTCCTTTTCACTTTAATAAGGATACACTTTAACCACAGGCGGCGCGTGATGCTCAGGTTTGGGAAGGCTAAATAACTTCTTTCACCTGACGCTGCCCGCCTCCGGCGTCTATAGCAAAGAGATCAACTCAGTGAAAGCACCGCTTGCTGACCAATCAGAGCTCAGTGTGCGGAGTTTAAATCTCTCAAGTCATATTACAGGATAAAGGAAATACAGTTTAAACTGCCGTATGCAGAGAAGACGCCGACATGTCGCACGTATCATCAATCAGATCATCGATCATATAATATCATAATATATAATATATGTCCTGATCTGAGTCAGCTTCTCCAGCCGTATCTGGCCGTGCAACACTCACAGCGTCACAGACTGGATGCAGAAGTATTATTTTAAAGGTGGGGTAGGTAATTTTGAGAAACCGGATCGAGATCGCTAGAATTTGAAAATACACAACCGGAGAAAATCTGCCACTTCCTCACAGAGCCCCTCCCCCAACACACACGAACGCGCACATGACCAATGAGGGCACGAGATAAGTGTGTGCCCCGAGGGAAGGCTGACAGGCAGGTAGGCCATACTTTTCACAGCGCCACGGCTTCTACAGATTTCTTTATGGATTTGTTGTCAAAGCGCTTCAGATATTCACTGCTATCGGGATGTTCAGAGCATTCCATGGAATATAACAACAAGTGTATCTCGAGCCGGTTTCTGAAACTTACCTACCCCTCCTTTAATCATTAAAAAAGAAAAGCTAATAAAATAAACATTAAAAGGAAAAATAATGGATAAAAGTGACCGTGCAGTTTAAGATATGAACAGTTCAATTAAAAGCAGCGACTGCTTATCGTGCACATGTTCACTTTGCGTCGTGCACACATCCCAGACGGTCCCCTCAGGAGCCACGTCTCTCTGCCCGCTGGTCTGGGTTCATGAATGCGCTGCATCCGCTTCCGTCAGACGCCAGAATTTGGTTGAGATCTTGACTTTGCAGAGTGCTTAGAACATGTCAACAAGTTACCTCCTAGTTTTGCCCTGAATGTCACGAACACACCACCTCCCTGTACTGTAGCATGCTTCCTCTCCTTATCTCCTTTCCCATTTGTGTTTATTGACTAACTCCCTCCCTCCCTACCTCCCTTCCTCCCTCCTAGAAGAGACGTTTCTCCCGGACGACAGCGCCGTGCAGATCTGCAGATACGAGCCGTGATGAGTGGTGTCTGAAGCAGAGTGGGGGGGCGTGGGAATAGACACATGCTCGATTTTGATGAGCTCTGATTTCACCCTTTCTCCAGCAGCTCGTCGCCCGGCGTTATCCCGCCATTCCCGAAGTCCCTCCCTCTCCCATCTCGTCTTATTGCTTCCTCACATTCACGGCTTCCTCCCACCAATACCCCCCCCCTCCCCCCTTTATAATGAAACGTACAGCGGGGGGTGACGAGGAGAGTCACATGGATAGAGGGAGGGCAGTGTCTTCATAATACGACAAATACAATATTATATTTATGGAATTTCTTAACGAAGGAAAGTTCCTGAAAAAACGAGTGAGTTGAGATTTTATTTGTATGTTCATACGTTCAGGAGATCGGTATATGAGAGAGTATTCTAAATAAGTCTGTGCTGTATATTTCAGTGTTTAGATGCTCCTCTGAATATATGTATTTTTACTGAGAATATGTATACATAGTTTTTAAATCATAATGGTTTATTTGTATTTTATTAGTATTTTTCAAGTAATTTTGTAATTGACTGTCAAAATGTACTCAGATCTTGTACTCGAGTAAAAGTAGAAGTACTCAGATCTTGTACTTAGTAAAAGTAGAAGTACTCAGATCTTGTACTTAGTAAAAGTAGAAGTACTCAGATATTGTACTTGAGTAAAAGTAGAAGTACTCAGATCTTGTACTTGAGTAGAAGTAGAAGTACTCAGATCTTGTACTCGAGTAAAAGTAGAAGTACTCAGATCTTGTACTTAGTAAAAGTAGAAGTACTCAGATCTTGTACTCGAGTAAAAGTAGAAGTACTCAGATGTTGTACTTGAGTAAAAGTAGAAGTACTCAGATCTTGTACTCGAGTAAAAGTAGAAGTACTCAGATCTTGTACTTAGTAAAAGTAGAAGTACTCAGATATTGTACTTGAGTAAAAGTAGAAGTACTCAGATCTTGTCCTCGAGTAAAAGTAGAAGTACTCAGATCTTGTACTTAGTAAAAGTAGAAGTACTCAGATATTGTACTTGAGTAAAAGTAGAAGTACTCAGATCTTGTACTTGAGTAAAAGTAGAAGTACTCAGATCTTGTACTCGAGTAAAAGTAGAAGTACTCAGATCTTGTACTTAGTAAAAGTAGAAGTACTCAGATCTTGTACTCGAGTAAAAGTAGAAGTACTCAGATGTTGTACTTGAGTAAAAGTAGAAGTACTCAGATCTTGTACTTAGTAAAAGTAGAAGTACTCATATCTTGTACTTGAGTAAAAGTAGAAGTACTCAGATATTGTACTTGAGTAAAAGTAGAAGTACTCAGATCTTGTACTTAGTAAAAGTAGAAGTACTCATATCTTGTACTTGAGTAAAAGTAGAAGTACTCAGATCTTGTACTTGAGTAAAAGTAGAAGTACTCAGATCTTGTACTCGAGTAAAAGTAGAAGTACTCAGATCTTGTACTTAGTAAAAGTAGAAGTACTCAGATCTTGTACTCGAGTAAAAGTAGAAGTACTCAGATCTTGTACTTGAGTAAAAGTAGAAGTACTCAGATCTTGTACTTAGTAAAAGTAGAAGTACTCAGATCTTGTACTCGAGTAAAAGTAGAAGTACTCAGATCTTGTACTTAGTAAAAGTAGAAGTACTCAGATCTTGTACTTAGTACAAGTAGAAGTACTCAGATCTTGTACTTAGTAAAAGTAGAAGTACTCAGATCTCGTGAAGTAACTAAAGGTATTAAATACATGAAGTGGAGTAGAAGTACACCATGTACCTCTGAACTGTAGTGGAGTAGAAGTAAAAGTAAGTAAGTACTTCAGTAAATATACTTAGCTATTTCCCACATCTGTAAATATGCCAGACATACGGCATGTTACCCTAACCCTGTTTGAAAAGTACCTTAAAAAGTATTTGTTTTATTAAATTGTATTCCATAATATCAGGTCAGCATGTCTTCCCGTATACACGCTGGTCCAGAGGAATATCACCGGACATCTTCTCGCCAGATATTTTCTAGTTTTACAAATCCTGGGGACAATTCTCCACGAGAGATCATTCATGCTGCTAACCGAGTGTGTGAGGGGGAACAGGAGTGTGTGAGTGTGTGAGGGGAAACAGGAGTGTGTGAGTGTGTGAGGGGAAACAGGAGTGTGTGAGTGTGTGAGTGTGTGAGGGGGAACAGGAGTGTGTGAGTGTGTGAGTGTGTGAGGGGAAACAGGAGTGTGTGAGTGTGTGAGGGGGAACAGGAGTGTGTGAGTGTGTGAGTGTGTGAGGGGGGACAGGAGTGTGTGAGTGTGTGAGGGGAAACAGGAGTGTGTGAGTGTGTGAGGGGAAACAGGAGTGTGTGAGTGTGTGAGTGTGTGAGGGGGAACAGGAGTGTGTGAGTGTGTGAGTGTGTGAGGGGAAATAGGAGTGTGTGAGTGTGTGAGTGTGTGAGGGGAAACAGGAGTGTGTGAGTGTGTGAGGGGAAACAGGAGTGTGTGAGTGTGTGAGTGTGTGAGTGTGTGAGTGTGTGAGTGGAAACAGGAGTGTGTGAGTGTGTGAGGGGGAACAGGAGTGTGTGTGTGTGTGTGTGTGTGTGTGTGTGTGTGTGTGTGAGTGTGTGAGGATAAACAGACGGCGGGATACAGGTACGGATGATTTAGGATCCCATTAAAGGACCCAGTGGCACCACGGAGCAGATGGCATGTGTGTGTGTTACTGCATCTCTTCACAGCAGAGGAGAGAGTGTGTGTGTGTGTGTGTGTGTGTGTGTGTGTGTGTCCTCACCGATGTCGTACGCCAGGAAGTCCGCAGAGAAGCACTTTGCCCCGTTGCTCTGCGAGGTGTCGTTGTGAGAGTTTCCTCCGAAAACCAGAACGGTGCCGCTCAGAAGAACCGAGGAGTGGTGGTACCGAGACACACGGCTCTCCCGCAGGATCACCCTGCACACACACACACACACACACGCACGCACGCACGCACACACACACACAGAAAGACAGATTAAGAACGGGATCATTTGTAAGGTATGTGTGACATCTGTGTGTCCGTGGAGTCGTGTTATTGATGGCGTCTGTCTGCGACCTGTGGTGACTGCCCTTCATACCAACTGTTCCCACACACACACACACCACACACACACACACACACACACACACACACACACACACACACACACACACACACACACACACACACACACACACACACACACACACACACACACACACACACACACACACACACACACACACACACACACACACACACACACACACACACACACACACACACACACACACACACACACACACACACGTAGGGGGTCTCAGTCTGCACTGTGTGACCGCGTTGAGGCCAGAGGTCAAATATTGATGACCAACTGTGGCTTCTTCGATTACTGCAAGACACACACTGATGAACACACACTGATGAACACACACTGATGGACACACACTGATGAACACACACTGGGAATAACGATATCAACGATATCACGGGTAGAGAACACGGACGACTGCACATCTATTTAAGTTATCCTTAAGACCAAAAAGGTCTTCACTTCCTCCTGTGTCCTTTCCAAAGCGCCGTCCCGTTGCTTGTATGTCGGATGCTTCCAGTGAGGCTCCGGAGTGATGGGAAAGCCAACATGAAATATAAGATAATTGAATATGCAATAAAACAATGACGATATATTATAAGAATACCTTTTCCTGTATTGTGCAATTTGAAGCAGCAAACACTACGTCCTCCAAAACGTGTATACTATAACCGTCACATAACCTTCAAACTGTAACTATTAGATCTGTGTTTCTCAAGTGTCTTCATACCAAGGACACTCGCGGACCACCGAACTCCAAATATATCCAAAAACACATCGTTTTTCTAGAACAGATTACAAATCGCCTGAAAGTGGTACAAACAAGTGGCAACATGTGTGACGAAGGTGTTGCGCTGGGCTATGTCATGCAATCAAAAGTGAAACTTAAGCTCGCTCCATTGCGGAGATATTCCCGCGAGAGTGCGGAAAACTTTTATTTATTTATTTATTTCAAATGTGAAATGTTACCAATATACTCACGGACCACTAGGGGGCGCTCACGGCAACTTTGAGAAAAACTGCATTAGGTGACCCTTTATTAACCAATAAGAGAGGCTGTGGCTCAGTGGATAGTGTGCTCGACTT
>CM070497.1:36847710-36862710 GCA_036324585.1 Champsocephalus esox
AATTCCATTACGTTTCATTACTATACGATACAGTATTTATTATCATTATAGTATTACTATTTTGGCGATTAGATAACATATAAATTATATTTGATGCAACTTACATGTCCATGACTTTTCAAAAACGTTGGGAAAAATATTGTTTTCCATGACTTTCCAGGGCCTGGAACTAGCTTTTTGAATTTCCATAACTCTTCCAGGTTTGTAATGACCGTAAGAACCGTGGGTACAGCATGCGCAGAGAAAAGACAAACAATGTCATAATGACAAAAGGAGGAAGACGAAGAGACAGCAGATAGAAAGTGTGAACTATGGGAGCAGAAGGTCCGCGCGCTCTCCTCTCAGTTCTGTGCACCTCTCAGAGCGGCCATTACATCCTTCAGAGTAGACTCATCATTCACACTTCACTTCTCCTCTATTCAGCTGGAACTGACTCTTAGCCGCTAATGAAGCTCAGAGGAGACGCTGTGACAATGTGAGGAAGAGGAGGAGGGAAATTAAAGAAACATGATGGAGGGAGGAATGACGGGAAAGTCGGAGAGATTCCGTTTTAATTCCGCAAGTCAGATCAAGCAGTGTGTGTGAGCTTCACCGTGTGTATTAAACTCAAAACATCTTCACTTCCTCTCAGCTCAGATGTCCCTCCTGCTTCTTCAACCTGTAGTCTGCGCTCGTGTTGGAGCAGAGGCTGAATCTGATCGAGGAAAGTTTTGAGCCTAAATATCTTCTTGTCTGAGTACACAGACACACTGAAGACAATACACAAAAAGTAATCGTGTTACTTTCCTTTTATATTTTGATACTCTGATTAGATTCGATTTTAAACTACTCATTGTAATGGATTACATTTTTAAGCAACGGTCCCTTTCCTGTGTGTGCTTTCACCCCCCGCAGAAACTCTTATTGTGGATTTTGGGTTACGGCGGTGTGACACTGCCCTCTAGTGGCTGAATCAGGTAAACAAACTATCTAACACTCGTTTTTAAATGGAAATGGCTGCAATAGTTTCTTAAAAGTATGTATTCCTTGTATTCTAATATTTGTTGTTGTTGCAAATGGATCTGATGTGATGCAAAAATAAAAGTCAAACCTGATCTCACGATGGAATATTATGATAACGCATTATTTTACGTCCATGTAAGGAATATGAAACATGTTGTGCAATACCACAAACCTTTAAAACACCGCTACTTTCTTCATTATTTTCCACAGTGTATTTATTACTTTCAATCTTCATTACCGAGTGTCTAGGATCGATCACTCCAGAAAGAGAAATCACTGACAGCCGATTGGTCGGTGCTTCACTTACGGATGTTGTACTCCTGCACCTTGTTGACGTAGCTGTAGACGGACGAGTATCCGAAGAAGACGAGCATCACCTGTTCTCCGTCTCTCAGCTCCACCAGGTGAGCGCTGTGGCCTTCCACCCCGAAGGGAGGGGGCGGGGCCGGTTTCCGTGGCGACCAGGTACGCCTCGGGATGTTAAAAACCCAAAGCTCGTCCGTCACGTTCGCCGACTTCGACTCCAGCTTCCCGCCAAACATGTAGATGTCATCCTAAGAAACAAGGGGGGGGGGTTCGGTCATTTCAAAAGTAGATCGTGTGTGTGTGTGTGTGTGTGTGTGTGTGTGTGTGTGTGTGTGTGTACCTGGTGAAGAACCAGAGAGTGACCGTATCTGTAGAGAGGACCGCTGCTGACGGGAACCACGTCCCACGTACTGCTCTCTAAATTATAACTGTACACAGAAAAGAAAAACACTGTACGGCGAACACCTGAACATCAGCAGGAGAGGACTCTTTAAAGTCGAGACAGTACATACTGATATACACCTGAACATCAGCAGGAGAGGACTCTTTAAAGTAGAGACACTACAGACTGATATACACCTGAACATCAGCAGGAGAGGACTCTTTAAAGTAGAGACACTACATACTGATATAAACCTGAACATCAGCAGGAGAGCACTCTTTAAAGTCGAGACACTACATACTGATATACACCTGAACATCAGCAGGAGAGGACTCTTTAAAGTAGAGACACTACATACTGATATACACTGAACATCAGCAGGAGAGGACTCTTTAAAGTAGAGACACTAGATACTGATATACACCTGAACATCAGCAGGAGAGGACTCTTTAAAGTAGAGACACTAGATACTGATATACACCTGAACATCAGCAAGAGAGGACTCTTTAAAGTAGAGACACTACATACTGATATACACCTGAACATCAGCAGGAGAGGACTCTTTAAAGTAGAGACACTACATACTGATATACACCTGGACATCAGCAGGAGAGGACTCTTTAAAGTAGAGACACTACATACTGATATACACCTGGACATCAGCAGGAGAGGACTCTTTAAAGTAGAGACACTACATACTGATATACACCTGGACATCAGCAGGAGAGGACTCTTTAAAGTAGAGACACTACATACTGATATACACCTGAACATCAGCAGGAGAGGACTCTTTAAAGTAGAGACACTACATACTGATATACACCTGACATCAGCAGGAGAGGACTCTTTAAAGTAGAGACACTACATACTGATATACACCTGAACATCAGCAGGAGAGGACTCTTTAAAGTAGAGACACTACATACTGATATACACCTGAACATCAGCAGGAGAGGACTCTTTAAAGTAGACACTACATACTGATATACACCTGAACATCAGCAGGAGAGGACTCTTTAAAGTAGAGACACTACATACTGATATACACCTGAACATCAGCAGGAGAGGACTCTTTAAAGTAGAGACACTACATACCGATATACACCTGAACATCAGCAGGAGAGGACTCTTTAAAGTAGAGACACTACATACTGATATACACCTGAACATCAGCAGGAGAGGACTCTTTAAAGTAGACACTAAATACTGATACACACCTGGACATCAGCAGGAGAGGACTCTTTAAAGTAGAGACAATACATACTGATATACACCTGAACATCAGCAGGAGAGGACTCTTTAAAGTAGACACTAAATACTGATATACACCTGGACATCAGCAGGAGAGGACTCTTTACAGTAGAGACACTACATACTGATATACACCTGAACATCAGCAGGAGAGGACTCTTTAAAGTAGAGACACTACATACTGATATACACCTGAACATCAGCAGGAGAGGACTCTTTAAAGTAGAGACACTACATACTGATATACACCTGAACATCAGCAGGAGAGGACTCTTTAAAGTAGACACTACATACTGATATACACCTGAACATCAGCAGGAGAGGACTCTTTAAAGTAGAGACACTACATACTGATATACACCTGAACATCAGCAGGAGAGGACTCTTTAAAGTAGAGACACGACATACTGATATACACCTGAACATCAGCTGGAGAGGACTCTTTAAAGTAGAGACACTACATACTGATATACACCTGAACATCAGCAGGAGAGGACTCTTTAAAGTAGACACTAAATACTGATATACACCTGAACATCAGCAGGAGAGGACTCTTTAAAGTAGAGACACTACATACTGATATACACCTGAACATCAGCAGGAGAGGACTCTTTAAAGTAGAGACACTACATACTGATATACACCTGGACATCAGCAGGAGAGGACTCTTTAAAGTAGAGACAATACATACTGATATACACCTGAACATCAGCAGGAGAGGACTCTTTAAAGTAGAGACACTACATACTGATATACACCTGGACATCAGCAGGAGAGGACTCTTTAAAGTAGAGACACTACATACTGATATACACCTGAACATCAGCAGGAGAGGACTCTTTAAAGCAGAGACACTACATACTGATATACACCTGAACATCAGCAGGAGAGGACTCTTTAAAGCTTACTTGAGCACCATGTGGTAGTTGGAGTAGTTGAAGGAGTATCCTCCCACCACCCACATCAGTCCTGAGTGAACCAGAGCTTGATGAGAGGCTCGACCCAAAGACTGAGCTGAGGGTTTGACGCTGGGCATTACCCAGAATGCCTCAGTGGAGGGAACGGACAGAGAGCAATCTGGACCTGAGAGAAAGAGACAATCAGTCAATTATATATTATTCTATAACACATAGGTTTGAGCAAGCTCTCTGATTGGTCAATAGGCGTGTTTGATTCCACGATCAAACAACGATCAAATAGAACGTGCCTAATCACAAAGTATCACTAGCCTACCGGAACTACTTCCATGAGCCTACATCGTGTGGTTTCCATAGCGACGTTTAGCGACACACAGCCGTTACACTGTTACACGTCTCTCGTTGGAAATCGGTAGCTACAAAATGTCAGATTTTAAAGTTAATTTTGATTTGTTGGGCGGCCTCAGTATTGATGAATGGTTGGACATGGACACAGACCACAAAACCAACGAAAGATTTGCGGCTGATTTGATTCGTTCCGCTAATCCCACACAGTGATTACTCAGTATAATATAATGAATTGGTTAATAATATATTGTTTACTATAATTATATCAATAACTGTAAGCGGGGTAGCAGGAGTGTTCGATTGATCGGCTATCGTTACCATGGGAACTACTTTCTTGGAACTACTTTCTGACGGAGATTAACTCAAGCAGAACGCTTAGGTTTGGGAGCCCACATTTTGAAATTATTTTACGATATTGTTGATTACAATGATAGTTTGTGTAATAGAATCGCAATCGTACACGAGAGGCCGTTCTTGAACGTCATTGACGTTCAAGAACGGCCTCTCGTGTATGATTGCTTAAATCTAAACACCTGAACTTTTGAAAGAACATCCATAACATTCATCTGTTTACACATTAATTATTTTTAATTATCCTTGCACTATTTCTATCTTATTTTCTTTGTATTTAATTGCACTATTTATCTGTTGTATTGTGTTGCTCTGTTGGAGGAGCCTGTGACCTCAGATGTTCATTGACATATCTACACTAATGCATAAATGACAACAACAGCCTTGAATCTTGAATTAATTGCACTATAAACACCGAAGCAGATTCCTTTCCTGCGTATTTGCAAACGTGGCAATAAAACCTGATTCTGATTATTTTTCTGATTCTGCCAAGTTGGACAATCTCAAAGCAGAGTCACATGTTTTCCACACAATGTTTTCATGATAAAGATGATCAGTAGACATCATCAGCAGAGCAGGGGCGGTTCTAGGGGGGGCCAGTGCCCCCCTAACACTGACCTCTGACCCCCCTGTGGCCCCCCTAACAATGAAACGTTTTTTGTTTTTTTTAACCGCAGGATGTTGTTGCTGTAATGTGAGATTGTGCAGACACCCTTATGTAAAGTAGAGATGTAACTGTTCATTGCCTTTATTTTGATATAAAAATGGTGTTAGTGCAAACATTGCACTATAACTATAAGATCTATCTGAAATAAATAAGTGTACTGAAACAAATACCAATAACTGTATTGCATTGTTTTCTAATGTGCAATTACTTCATACTGTCTAGTTCTCTTTTTCGTCCTGCATTTATTGTGCCCCCCTCAGAAAATAACCGCCCCCCAGCGGCCCCCCCAGTCAAATTGATCTAGAACCGCCACTGCAGCAGAGCGACAAATATGCCTCTCTATAAGGAGGCAAAGAGGCTAAAATCTTCTGGGTTTCTCATGGGGAATGTTGGGCTGGTTAATGATGCAGTCAGCTAGAAATGAGAAACACTAAAGAACTGTATTCAAATACATGTTTCAGAGGGAAAGTGGCTCAAATGTTTCTACTTGTGTTTACACCATACATCCAGCAGGGGGCAGTGTTGTATCATCATCTAACATCCCTCCTTCCTGAATGTAATAATAGTAATAAAGAATAACATTGTTGAGGTTTTCAAAGCAATTACACATTGATTGTTGCATTGGTTTGAAATATCACTAAAGTTACAATATGAGTGTGTATTTGGCACCAAGTCTCTGATCTACGGTCCAAAAGAATACGACTGAGGTAATTGGCAGCATCTGCATTGTGTATTTGAATGGCAAACAGATTAGATCGTTTTGCAGGAAGAAATAAAGTATTGTAGTATTAGATATTATTACCCAGTGGATCGTAAAGCTGCTGCGAGAGCACACTGTTTACAAATGCAACATAAAGGGAAATAATAAAGCTGTGGTTGTTGTGAGCCCAGGGGCCAGATGTATATTGTTTAATGTAATAAAATAATATTGGATCAGGGAAAATGATGTGGAGCATAAACAGGGAAGCGGCTGCTGCTTTAATATCTCCTCTTGTACTTCCCTTCGCATTTTAATAATGGAAATACATTATTTATACTTCTTTTATTAATAAATAAAATCTTTCGACTCCACTTCGAGCGATATAATTACAAACAGAGCACTTATATACTAATAAAGGACTGGCTTATCTACAGCCAGTTGAGTAGCACTTGAAATGCTTGGCTCTATGAAACCTGATGTACTTTATGATTCTGTTTTCTTCAAGGTTGTGTCTTCCTGGTCGAATGCACTTATTGTAAGTCGTCAGCTAAATGCAATGTCATGATAAATATAACAGCACTGGTCTTATTCGTAGTGATTGCAGAGTCATTTCCCGAAGGTGCAACACAACAGACGGAATATATTTAGCATATATTTGGTGATTTGCAGCCGAAACGACATCCCTAACCATCTTCAAACTTAATTCATTTTAAATTGTTTTACATCTAGACAGGTACAGGTTCCAGCGGTTCCCAACGTGTGGGCCGCGGCCCCCTAGTGGTCCACGAAGGCATTGCAAGTCGCCAAATAATTAGCAAAACATCGAAACGTTTAATTATTATGATTTTTATTTTAACCTCTTTTCCTTTTTCTTTCTTGATCCTCCTTAGCAACGGTCATTACAGTCCTTGACAGCGGTCTGTACTACTGGATTAACAACGAGTCACATGTTCTGAATTGACCAATCAGAATCGAGTATTCAACTAAACTTGTAATACAAATGTATGTTTGTTACTGATAGCCAGCTCCCTTTCTAATTGGCCCTGAGATGAAAAAGGTTGGGAAACGCTGCCTTAGAGCATAAGGCGAGTTAGACTTTTAAATACTTCCTCATGACATGAGAGCAATGAAATGTACACATGCAAATGTTTCTGCACCTTGCCAACATTAGTTAGAAGACAGAATTAGCTCTGAGCAAGAACACTAGATATCATTTTTATGATTACATGTTTTCTTTTTAATGTTTTTTATTACATATTTTATTTCAGAGGTGGGAAGTAGTGGAGTACAAATACTTCGTTACTTTACTTAAGTACATGTTTCTGGTATCAGTACTTTACTCCACTACTTGTTTTTCTGACGACTTTTTACTTTTTACTTTACACAAATACCTGTACTTTCTACTTCTTACATGTTGAACTCAAATACCTGTACTTTCTACTTCTTACATGTTGAACTCAAATACCTGTACTTTCTACTTCTCTCATGTTGAACTCAAATACCTGTACTTTCTACTTCTTACATGTTGAACTCAAATACCTGTACTTTCTACTTCTCTCATGTTGAACTCAAATACCTGTACTTTCTACTTCTTACATGTTGAACTCAAATACCTGTACTTTCTACTTCTCTCATGTTGAACTCAAATACCTGTACTTTCTACTTCTCTCATGTTGAACTCAAATACCTGTACTTTCTACTTCTCTCATGTTGAACTCAAATACCTGTACTTTCTACTTCTCTCATGTTGAACACAAATACCTGTACTTTCTACTTCTTACATGTTGAACTCAAATACCTGTACTTTCTACTTCTTACATGTTGAACACAAATACCTGTACTTTCTACTTCTTACATGTTGAACCCAAATACCTGTACTTTCTACTTCTCACATGTTGAACTCAAATACCTGTACTTTCTACTTCTCTCATGTTGAACTCAAATACCTGTACTTTCTACTTCTTACATGTTGAACTCAAATACCTGTACTTTCTACTTCTCACATGTTGAACTCAAATACCTGTACTTTCTACTTCTTACATGTTGAACTCAAATACCTGTACTTTCTACTTCTCTCATGTTGAACACAAATACCTGTACTTTCTACTTCTTACATGTTGAACTCAAATACCTGTACTTTCTACTTCTCACATGTTGAACTCAAATACCTGTACTTTCTACTTCTTACATGTTGAACTCAAATACCTGTACTTTCTACTTCTCTACATGTTGAACTCAAATACCTGTACTTTCTACTTCTTACATGTTGAACTCAAATACCTGTACTTTCTACTTCTTACATGTTGAACTCAAATACCTGTACTTTCTACTTCTTACATGTTGAACTCAAATACCTGTACTTTCTACTTCTTACATGTTGAACTCAAATACCTGTACTTTCTACTTCTTACATGTTGAACTCAAATACCTGTACTTTCTACTTCTTACATGTTGAACTCAAATACCTGTACTTTCTACTTCTCACATGTTGAACTCAAATACCTGTACTTTCTACTTCTTACATGTTGAACTCAAATACCTGTACTTTCTACTTCTCTCATGTTGAACACAAATACCTGTACTTTCTACTTCTTACATGTTGAACTCAAATACCTGTACTTTCTACTTCTCACATGTTGAACTCAAATACCTGTACTTTCTACTTCTTACATGTTGAACTCAAATACCTGTACTTTCTACTTCTCACATGTTGAACTCAAATACCTGTACTTTCTACTTCTCTCATGTTGAACTCAAATACCTGTACTTTCTACTTCTTACATGTTGAACTCAAATACCTGTACTTTCTACTTCTCTCATGTTGAACTCAAATACCTGTACTTTCTACTTCTCTCATGTTGAACTCAAATACCTGTACTTTCTACTTCTTACATGTTGAACTCAAATACCTGTACTTTCTACATTATTGTTCTATTGATATAAAGGGAGGTCAGGTACTCTTTAAAGCAGCTGCTAGTTATGGGTACTTTCTGCTGAAGTACACTTCAAAGCCTCTTTACTTTGACTTGAGTAAAGAAGTTCAGTCAGTACTTCTACTTTCACCAGAGTATTTTTAAACACGAGTATCTGTACTTCTACTCGAGTAACGGATGCGTGCCCGTCTTCCTCCCCTCACCTTGCCAGCTGTCGTTGCAGACACACAGCTTCTCTCCGGTCAGATCACAGTATCCTCTCCCAGGACTCCCACAGTTGCCCCTGCAGTACGGGATGTTGCACGCCTCTCCTTTCCAATACTCCTCACACTCGCAGTAAACACGACCCGACGCTGAGTTGGCCGTGCTGCATCTGCCGTGACCCGAGCAGTTGTTGGGACAAGAGTTTATCCTGAAGGGAGACACAGCGAGACAGAAGGTCAACCATGGGTCAGACGTTCAGTCAGAACACACAGCTCAGAGAAGGCAAGCAACACTTTCCCAATTTGGGATCAATAAAGTACATCTCATCTCATTTAACTAGTTCCACTTAGTTTTTAAATATCTCTAATATCTCTATTGTTTACGTCGAGACACGACAGGCAAAAATATTTACACTTTCATTTTACAATACTGTACACAGATTGATACACAGCTGACTTTCGCTAACGGGCTTATTAAGTTGTTACTGTAGATGGATAGATAGATAGATAGATGGATGGAGAGATGGATAGAGAGATAGATAGATAGATGGAGAGATAGATAGAGAGAGAGATGAGGATAGATGGATAGATGGATAGATAGAGAGATAGAGAGATAGATGGATGGATATATGGATGGGAGATAGAGAGAGATAGAGAGATAGAGATATATGGATACAATTCACTAGATATGATGCAAGTGTTCGCGATCCAGTTTGAACGACAGATAGCTAGAAGTTATTTGTAATTTAGCTTGCAATGGTTAGACAGACAGACAGACGGACAGACAGACAGACAGACAGACAGACAGACAGATAGACAGAGAGAGAGAGAGAGAGAGAGAGAGACTTCTGGTGTGCTCTATTAGACATTCCTCTGTCAGACTCAGAGAAGGAACGTACGAGTAGGCGATGCTGAAGCCGGTGAGGTTGTACGCTGCGTCGCTGAAGAAGTGAAGCAGAGCGTATCCGGACGTGGTTTCCACCTCGGGAACGGATTCGTTTCCTCTGATCTCTGGAACCACCAAACCACTGAGGAACACAGGACAACAGGACATCAGGACACAGGATATCAGGACACAGGACACATCAGGACATCAGGACATCAGGACACAGGACATCAGGACATCAGGACACAGGACATCAGGACATCAGAGGTGCACAGACAGAGATACCGTGTCCCACAATCACCAACACAAAAACATATATATAACATATGTATACAAATAAGACAGATTTATACATACGCAGACATTAAGACCTTAATAAAAGCACAACAATCGATATATACGAAATAGCAGTCACTTCAATATCACTTCAATACCGCTGCAGTTATTCTTACGTTGCATTTAGCTGAGGCTTTTATCCAAAGCGACTCACAATAAGTGCGTTCGACCAACAAAACACGAACGAAGAAAACAGAATCATATACCGTACTTTTCGGACTATAAGCCGCGACTTTTTCCCCCATTTGTTTTGTACAGCTAACGGCCACTAGGGGGCCTCCGACATGGATTTCACAGGTAAAATTAACCACCTTTAACTATGGAGTCAGATTTGGGTCAATATTCTAGCGCGTAAAACAAGCTACTCACGAGCGGAAAATGTGCTTTTACACACGCATAAAATGACCCTCGCGGCTCTGCGCTCGCTCGCGGGAGTGTCAGCCTCGCGCAGTCTGTCTACGCGCGCGTGAAAAGTTTCTGGCACTTTGGGGCGGAGCCACTGGACTTTGATTGACAGCTGCAAGGAAACCCGGAGTTGCCAGGTTTGATAAATGCCTGAACTACCAAGAGGAGTGACGGCAGCAAAATCAGTTGGACGAGATTGAATGGTAAAGTTGTCTATAAAAAACTATTATATTCGTAAAGTGTACAGCTAATATTTTATTTTATTTTATATAAAACAATATATTTTGAGTAGCTTGTTTTACACGCTAGAATATTGACCCAAATCTGACTCCATAGTTAACACTACGGGCTCTAGGACCGCTCCGCGCCCGCCACCTCTAAGCGGCGGGCTCCAGCAGGAAAAGCTGGAGGCCGGAAAAGAGCGGGACAGGTAGCGCGCCAAAGTAAAAGTGGAACCGAGACAGAACGAGAGACAGAACCGAGAGACAGAACGAGACGAACGAGAGACAGAAGGAGAGACAGAAGGAGAGACAGAAGGAGAGACAGAACGAGAGACAGAAGGAGAGACAGAACGAGAGACAGAAGGAGAGCAAGACAGACGGACAGTTTAGCTGCTGAGGCTTATATGCAGGTGCGCTTTATAGTCCGAGAAGTACAGTAAGTACATCAGGCTTCATAGCGCAAAAACATTTCAAGTGCTACTCAACTGGCTTTAGATAAGCCAGCCCTTTGTTAGTATTTAAGTGCTTTGTTAGTAGTTCTATCGCTCGAGGTGGAGTCGAGAGAGATGAGTTTTCAGTCTGGAAGGTGTGTGAGCTTTCTGCCGTTAGACCTGACCGCTGCCTTCGACACCGTGGACCGCAGCGTCCTGTTGTCGCTGCTCGAACAGTCAGTGATTTAAATCCTGCTGCTGTGTTTACTGTATTGCTGTAACTCTGGCACAACAATGTCCTTCGGGAAGTCCCATCTTATCTTTGAGAATGTACACTAGTGCAAGACTGTCCGTGGCAGCGCAGCCGTGAACACACAGCAGTCATAATGATAAAGGGCCTTTGGAAGCTGTGTTGTATCGACTCGGGGCTGAACGCCGGCCAGCTGTGAGATACACAGATTCCATTTGAGCGAAGGCACACTCCAACACAAATATGATTATCGTTAAAGTAAAATAACATCGCAGCGCAGAGACATAATGCGTTTGGTTTTGTATTAGTTCGATGAAGTTGGGGTTTCTTCTTTGCTCCTGCGGGGATTTTCATTAACTAGAATACCCTCGTTCAGAAGAGCCTCTTCCCTGCTGGAGACATGTGCCCCGTATTATCCGCTGGCAACATATTTATTGTCGGTTATAATCCTGCACAGGTCGAGGCTTTGCATATTCAAATGCCAGAAGCCGAATTAGCTGCTTTAAGCCTCTGTTGAGCGGCAGGTTGGCAGGTTTGTGAATTATTGCGGCATTCACGTGTTTTTAACGAGTGTCCGTCAGATGAAACTGGTCCGCACACATGGAGATGCACACAACTCTGATTTCAGATTTTTTTTTATACAGAATTCAATCTTCTTTCAGAATTTCTGAATTTGTCATGTAACAATCATGTATTTTTTCTTTTAATGTTTATTTGATCAGATTTTCTTTTTAATGACTGATTTTAAAGGCCATTTTCTGAATGTCTTTCATTTGTTGTAAAGCACTTTGAATTGCCTTGTGTTGAAAAGTGCTATATAACTAAACTTGCCTTGCCTAGAGGAATTAAGATATTGAATACGCCACTTTAAAAAGGTGGGTTTCCAGGCAGGATTTGAAGGTTGAGAGTGCGTCCATATCGCGGATGTCTTGTGGGAGAGAGTTCCAGAGACGGGGCTGAGGGCTCGTGACCCCATGGTGGTCCGGCGGGCAGAAGGTACAGAGAGCTGGAAGGCAGCGGAGGATCGGAGAGCACGAGAGGGAAGGAGTTCAGAGAGATATGGAGGTGTGTGAAGGGCCTTGAAGGTGAGGAGCAACACTTAGAAGTCGATGCGGTGCTTAACGGGGAGCCGATGGAGTTGTTGGCGAACCGGAGAGATGCGATCAATGGAAGGAGTTCTGGTGATGATACGGGCGGCTGGGTTTTGGACCAGTTGGAGCTTACGCGGGAATTTGTGAGGAAGCCCAGAGAGGATGGAGTTGCAATAATCAATACGGGATGTAACGAGGGCGCGGATGGCGGTGCTGTCGGGTGTGAGCGGAGACGGTTAATATTGCGGAGGAGGAAGTAGGCAGATCGAGTGATGTTGTTGATGTGAGCGTCGTTGTACTCAGGCTTTTTCAGAATTCTGTCGCACAAATATGACTTTAATTTTAAGAATACAAATAAAAAAAACACGTGGTCAGACCTCCACGTTTCTCTTTTACACGTGGCCGTAATCCTCCTTCGTATCCGTGCTTCCAGCCTCTGGACTGAAAATGGCAGCTCGGTGAATTATTGCGGCATTCACGTCTTTTTAATGAGTTTCCGTCGGATGAAAGAGGTCCACCCACATGCTTGGAGATTATTGAACGTACACAATAACGCCCCGGAAAGATGCATTATTCACGGCTGATTGCAAATATATTTTATCGTTGTTTTGTGGGTGATTGTGAGGCTCTTTGTTTGCCTCCACCGTGAATCAGTTGACTTCAGACTGAGGCATTTCCATATTAGCCGTTATTCAGAGTGACAGACAGCTCTCACCTGAAGGCAGCAATCAGAGGGGCGTAGATCGAGTCTCCGTCATACACGTACATGTGGTCCCAGCTGCACTCGGTGGCAAGGTGATTGAAGCGCAGCCGGAGCACTGCATTAGGACTGGGAGAGAGAACATAGAGATCATCAGAAATGCATTGGATGAATATATATTACCTACGTGGCCTCGTGGCATTCGCACTTTGACACTCAGTGCATTAGAAAACCAATGACCAGCAAGGTTTTATGATGTTATTATATTTTATGTATTCATGATTTCATTTTATATATTATTGTAGTTTTTTATTTATATCCACTATTTTTTCAGAATTCTATTTTTTTTTCTTCAGAAAACGGATTTTTTTCAGAATTATTTTTCGATTTAGAATTTTTTTTCAGAATCCTGACTTTTTTAAGAAATCTGCTTTTTTTGATTTTTCTTCAGAAATTCGACATCTTTGACATACACTGAACAAAAATATAAACGCAACACTTGAATGAAAGTAAATTAAAAAAAAAGACAGAAGAGAAAAAAAGACAGCATGATTATTGCACAGGTGTGCCTTAGGCTGGCCATAATAAAAGGCCACTCTGAAACGTGCAGTTCTGCTTTATTGGGGGGGTCTGGGGGGGTCCGGAAACCAGTCGGTATCTGGTGTGAGGGGTAGGGGTAGGGTTAGGGTAGGGTTAGGGTTAGGGTTAGGGTAATGTTGTGAATCGAGTGGCCCATGGTGGTGGTGGGGTTATGGTATGGGCAGGCGTATGTAATGGACGACGAACACAGGCCACTCGATTCACAACATTACCCTACCCCTACCCCTACCCCTCACACCAGGTACTGCCTGGTTTTCGGACCCCCCCAGACCCCCCCAATAAAGCAAAACTGCACGTTTCAGAGTGGCCTTTTATGGTGGCCAGCCTAAGGCACACCTGTGCAATAATCATGCTGTCGATCAGCATCTTGATATGCCACGCCTGTGAGGTGGGATGGATTATCTCGGCAAAGGAGAAGTGCTCACTATCACAGATTCTTTCAGATTTGTGAACAATATTTGAGAGAAATGGTTATTTTGTGTTGATAGAAAATGTTTTAGATCTTTGAGTTCATCTCGTGAGAAATGGGAGCAAAAACAAAAGTGTTCCGTTTGTATTTTTGTTCAGTGTATCTTTGAGTAACATTCATTACTTTTTTCAGATTTTTGACTTTTTTGTATTTCGTTTTTTTTTCAGAAATCTGACTTTAATTTTAAGAATAAAATAAAAAAACACTTTTGGTCAGATCTCCACATTTCTGTTTCTACACGTGGCCTTAATCCTCTTTCGTATCCTTGAATGAACCCCTTAACGTGGCACTTAAATAAAGTCAATAAACTGAACTATGCAAGACAACTAGGAGTAACTAGAAGAATTGATAACGTGTTCATCCCTGCAACGAGGCTGTATATTTAACATAGTGAACAGAATGAACGATTTAAATAACGTTGCATAGTAATCTCCGTGTGCATTCAGCTGCAGCAGCGTGCATCTCTGAGCAGTTAAAGTGAACAAAGTAACACAATAATAACCTGCTATTCACAAACTAAGACGCTTCACACGGCGTAACCACGTAAAACA
>CM070497.1:36865210-36905210 GCA_036324585.1 Champsocephalus esox
TTAAAGCACATTAGTACAAAGGATAGTTGAATACTCGATTCTGATTGGTTCATTTGGACATTCGAGAGGTTGCTCATTTTTCCTAGCAGAGGATCAATCTGCCGAAAGTAGTCAATTGAACATAAACCCAGTGTTACCACTTGCCCCATCAGGAAAGTCCAAAGCTCAATGAACTAATCCAAGGTGGTTTTTAGATTGGCAATCTTTGTTGTTGAATATTTAATATATAATAATTTAAAAATAAGTTTATAATAAAGACTTTCCATGAGACAGAAGTGGATGGTAACATAAGTGATGTGGTGAGATGTATGGTCATGGTGGTGACAGGCAGAGATGGCAAAAGTACACATCCTTCACTCAAGTAGAAGTACAGATACTTGTGTTTAAAATACTCTGGTGAAAGTAGAAGTACTGACTAAACTTCTTTACTCAAGTCAAAGTAAAGAGGCTTTGAAGTGTCCTTCAGTAAAAAGTACCCATAGCTAGCAGTTGCTTTAAAGAGTACCTGACCTCCCTTTATATTAATAGAACAATAATGTCATTGTTAGCTAATGAATGTTTCCATGCTGAACAACGGCAACATGACAATGTTTCCATTGATCCACTCAGAAGTGCCACATGTATAGGCACAGCGAACAAAGAAGAGGATGAAACCTGTTTCCTTGATGTTTGTCTTGAATGGGTCGGTAGGCCTACATAGACCGGTTGCTATAATATAGCTTTTGATCTTGGTGTCAGGGGGTCTCAATAGCGCCATAGAGTCCCCCTATCGGGTGGGGCTCTTGGGGGAACTGTTGGACCACCGCCGGGCACAGCCAGATCCAGCCTCTCCTCCTGGCTGGCTGGAGAAGAAGCCACGGATACAGCTTCACTTGTGGAGCTAGATGGTGGTGAGGCAGGTGAGCTATCGTTAGCCTCCGGCTGCCGCTGCACGTTAACATTGCTAACGTTAGCGCTCAATATCGAGGACGATGTATGAGAAAAAAAACTGTCTAATTTTGTCAGTTCAGCTGTTACATCTCCTTGTTCTCTCTCGTCCTTTCTCTTTTGAGCGCTGCTCTTGTGCTTTGGTTTGCTGTACATTATAAATGCAAGCTATTACCATCCATCCATCTTCTCCCGCTTATCCGTGGTCGGATCCTTTCCTCTCATCAACCAGCTCTGACTGGGGGGTCCCAAGGCGCTCCCAGGCCAGCGAAGAGATATCCCTATATCCCTCCATTTTTTATAATGCTACTGAACTTGCTGCTGCTAGCTACAGTCCAATACAGGTTGATTAAACGGGTCGCTCGTCACGCAAGGTATCACATGTTATGAAAGGGAGCAAGGTCATTGGACAGACACATTACAAATTAATGTAGGTTGCTTGGTTACTTTGAAGCCTGCGTGAAGTGGTCAATGCCATAGGGGCCCCAAAAAAATAAAAATAAATAAATATAAATAAAAACGGCTGCACCGTCGATAGTTAAGCCACTGGATACACGGATCATATTCAAATCAATAGGCACGCAATTACTCTTAAGAATAATGACCACGCACCAAACACACATTCAGACTAAAGGAACCAGCTGTTTGGAGAATGAGAGAAGTAGAAAGTACAGGTATTTGAGTTCAACATGTAGAAGTAGAAAGTACAGGTATTTGAGTTCAACAGTAAGAAGTAGAAAGTACAGGTATTTGAGTTCAACATGTGAGAAGTAGAAAGTACAGGTATTTGTGTTCAACATGTAGAGAAGTAGAAAGTACAGGTATTTGTGTTCAACATGTAAGAAGTAGAAAGTACAGGTATTTGAGTTCAACATGTAGAGAAGTAGAAAGTACAGGTATTTGAGTTCAACATGTGAGAAGTAGAAAGTACAGGTATTTGTGTTCAACATGTAAGAAGTAGAAAGTACAGGTATTTGAGTTCAACATGTAAGAAGTAGAAAGTACAGGTATTTGAGTTCAACATGTAAGAAGTAGAAAGTACAGGTATTTGAGTTCAACATGAAAGAAGTAGAAAGTACAGGTATTTGTGTTCAACATGTAAGAAGTAGAAAGTACAGGTATTTGAGTTCAACATGAGAGAAGTAGAAAGTACAGGTATTTGAGTTCAACATGAGAGAAGTAGAAAGTACAGGTATTTGTGTTCAACATGTAAGAAGTAGAAAGTACAGGTATTTGAGTTCAACATGAGAGAAGTAGAAAGTACAGGTATTTGTGTTCAACATGTAAGAAGTAGAAAGTACAGGTATTTGAGTTCAACATGAGAGAAGTAGAAAGTACAGGTATTTGAGTTCAACATGAGAGAAGTAGAAAGTACAGGTATTTGAGTTCAACATGTAAGAAGTAGAAAGTACAGGTATTTGTGTTCAACATGAGAGAAGTAGAAAGTACAGGTATTTGTGTTCAACATGTAAGAAGTAGAAAGTACAGGTATTTGAGTTCAACATGAGAGAAGTAGAAAGTACAGGTATTTGGGTTCAACATGTAAGAAGTAGAAAGTACAGGTATCTGAGTTCAACATGAGAGAAGTAGAAAGTACAGGTATTTGAGTTCAACATGAGAGAAGTAGAAAGTACAGGTATTTGGGTTCAACATGTGAGAAGTAGAAAGTACAGGTATTTGAGTTCAACATGTAAGAAGTAGAAAGTACAGGTATTTGAGTTCAACATGAGAGAAGTAGAAAGTACAGGTATTTGTGTTCAACATGTAAGAAGTAGAAAGTACAGGTATTGTGTTCAACATGAGAGAAGTAGAAAGTACAGGTATTTGAGTTCAACATGAGAGAAGTAGAAAGTTCAGGTATTTGGGTTCAACATGTGAGAAGTAGAAAGTACAGGTATTTGAGTTCAACATGTAAGAAGTAGAAAGTACAGGTATTTGAGTTCAACATGTAAGAAGTAGAAAGTACCGGTATTTGAGTTCAACATGTAAGAAGTAGAAAGTACAGGTATTTGAGTTCAACATGTAAGAAGTAGAAAGTACAGGTATTTGAGTTCAACATGTGAGAAGTAGAAAGTACAGGTATTTGAGTTCAACATGTAAGAAGTAGAAAGTACAGGTATTTGAGTTCAACATGTAAGAAGTAGAAAGTACAGGTATTTGAGTTCAACATGTGAGAAGTAGAAAGTACAGGTATTTGAGTTCAACATGTAAGAAGTAGAAAGTACAGGTATTTGAGTTCAACATGTGAGAAGTAGAAAGTACAGGTATTTGGGTTCAACATGTGAGAAGTAGAAAGTACAGGTATTTGAGTTCAACATGTAAGAAGTAGAAAGTACAGGTATTTGTGTTCAACATGAGAGAAGTAGAAAGTACAGGTATTTGTGTTCAACATGTAAGAAGTAGAAAGTACAGGTATTTGAGTTCAACATGAGAGAAGTAGAAAGTACAGGTATTTGGGTTCAACATGTAAGAAGTAGAAAGTACAGGTATTTTGAGTTCAACATGTAAGAAGTAGAAAGTACAGGTATTTGAGTTCAACATGAGAGAAGTAGAAAGTACAGGTATTTGAGTTCAACATGAGAGAAGTAGAAAGTACAGGTATTTGGGTTCAACATGTGAGAAGTAGAAAGTACAGGTATTTGAGTTCAACATGTAAGAAGTAGAAAGTACAGGTATTTGAGTTCAACATGAGAGAAGTAGAAAGTACAGGTATTTGTGTTCAACATGTAAGAAGTAGAAAGTACAGGTATTTGTGTTCAACATGAGAGAAGTAGAAAGTACAGGTATTTGAGTTCAACATGAGAGAAGTAGAAAGTTCAGGTATTTGGGTTCAACATGTGAGAAGTAGAAAGTACAGGTATTTGAGTTCAACATGTAAGAAGTAGAAAGTACAGGTATTTGAGTTCAACATGTAAGAAGTAGAAAGTACAGGTATTTGAGTTCAACATGTAAGAAGTAGAAAGTACAGGTATTTGAGTTCAACATGTAAGAAGTAGAAAGTACAGGTATTTGAGTTCAACATGTGAGAAGTAGAAAGTACAGGTATTTGAGTTCAACATGTAAGAAGTAGAAAGTACAGGTATTTGAGTTCAACATGTAAGAAGTAGAAAGTACAGGTATTTGAGTTCAACATGTGAGAAGTAGAAAGTACAGGTATTTGAGTTCAACATGTAAGAAGTAGAAAGTACAGGTATTTGAGTTCAACATGTGAGAAGTAGAAAGTACAGGTATTTGGGTTCAACATGTGAGAAGTAGAAAGTACAGGTATTTGTGTTCAACATGTGAGAAGTAGAAAGTACAGGTATTGTGTTCAACATGTAAGAAGTATAAAGTACAGGTATTTGGTTCAACATGTAAGAAGTAGAAAGTACAGGTATTTGAGTTCAACATGTAAGAAGTAGAAAGTACAGGTATTTGTGTTCAACATGTAAGAAGTAGAAAGTACAGGTATTTGGGTTCAACATGTGAGAAGTAAAAGTACAGGTATTTGTGTTCAACATGTAAGAAGTAGAAAGTACAGGTATTTGTGTTCAACATGTAAGAAGTAGAAAGTACAGGTATTTGGGTTCAACATGTGAGAAGTAGAAAGTACAGGTATTTGAGTTCAACATGTAAGAAGTAGAAAGTACAGGTATTTGAGTTCAACATGTAAGAAGTAGAAAGTACAGGTATTTGTGTTCAACATGTAAGAAGTAGAAAGTACAGGTATTTGAGTTCAACATGTAAGAAGTAGAAAGTACAGGTATTTGAGTTCAACATGTAAGAAGTAGAAAGTACAGGTATTTGAGTTCAACATGTAAGAAGTAGAAAGTACAGGTATTTGAGTTCAACATGTAGAAGTAGAAAGTACAGGTATTTGAGTTCAACATGTGAGAAGTAGAAAGTACAGGTATTTGGGTTCAAAATGTAAGAAGTCAAAGTAAAAAGTCATCAGAAAAATAAGTAGTGGTGTAAAGTACTGATACCAGAAAAATGTACTTAGGTACACTAATTAAGTATTTGTACTCATTACATGTCACTTGTTAGACGCTTTTATCCAAAGCGTCTAACATATATTCAGTACTGTGGACAATCCCCACAGGAGTCATTTTTGGTCAAGTGTCTTGCCCAGGGACACAACGACATGCTGACTGCAATGGGACTCGAACCTGCTACCCCCTGATTCGATGTTCAGTGCACTATCCACTGAGCCCCAGACTCCACTACTTCCCACCTCTGGTGACAGGAGATGTGTACCTTTATTACCCGGAGACGCCTCTCTCTCTATCTATCTCTCTAACCTCTTTCCATCCATCTGTCCGTCTCTCCCTCATGCATCTGTCTTCTGTAAGCCATCAATTATTCACCCGGAGCAGATGAATATTTCAAAGGGTGCCGGACTGTCTTCCTCTGAACCTCATCCCCTCGTCCCTCATCTGTCTGTCACCTTCAGTGTGTGTGTGTGTGTGTGTGTGTGGTGTGTGTGTCAAGTCTGCAAAACAGAGGTGGTAGAAGTACACAGATCTTGCACTTGAGTAAAAGTAGAAGTACTCAGGTCTTGTACTTGAGTAAAAGTAGAAGTACTCAGGTCTTGTACTTGAGTAAAAGTAGAAGTACTCAGATCTTGTGCTTGAGTAAAAGTACTCAGATATTGTACTTGAGTAAAAGTAGAAGTACTCAGATCTTGTACTTGAGTAAAAGTAGAAGTACTCAGATCTTGTACTTGAGTAAAAGTAGAAGTACCAGAGTGTAGGAATACCCTGTTACAGTAAAAGTCCTCATTCAAAATGTTCCTCAAGTGAAAGTAGAAATTATTCTCATCTAAATATAGTGAAAGACAGTAAAAGTAGTCGTTGTGCAGATTGGTCCATTTCAGAATAATATATATATATGTTTTATAATGATTGATCATGAAAGTGTTCTCAAAGCTGGTGAAGCAGCAGCTAGTCTGAAGTACTTTGTAGACTGCAGGGTAGCTGGTGAAGGAGCAGCTAGTCTGAAGTACTTTGTAGACTGATTGAAATTGAGCAACTATTAGTCGAACCGCATAATCCTGCTTTATCCGACCATTTCTTAGTAACTTTTGAAGTACTGTTACTAGACTACAAAGCATTCGTCAAAAGCTCCTGCAGCAGACTAACCTATCTGTTAGTGCTATAGCCACATTCAAGGAAGAGATTCCACCAATACTTAACTCGATAGCATGTCTGCATGTAAGGGAGGAAACTTATACAAAATGTACACCACCCCAAATTGATCATGTTGTTGATAGTGCTATAGATGCGCTGCGAATAAAATTAGACTCTGTTGCTCCTTTGAAAAAGAAGAAAATAAAGCAACATAGATTAGCTCCATGGCATAATGCCGAGACCCGCAAAATAAAGCAAAAGTCTAGACAACTTGAAAGGATATGGCGTTCCACTAAACTTGAAGAATCTCGTTTAATTTGGCATATTACTCTCAATGAATATAAGAAAGCACTGCGTAAAGCGAGAGCAGCATACTACTGTTCATTAATAGATGAGAATAAGAATAATGCAAGATTTCTTTTCAGCACTGTAGCCAGGCTGACAGAGAGCCACAGCTCCACTGAGCCTTCTATTCCCACAGCACTCAGTAGCAATGATTTTATGTGCTTTTTTAACGATAAAATTATTACTCTTAGAAACAAAATTAATGACCTCTTGCCTTCGACCAGTATAGTGTTATCAACAGCTCCCGGAATCGTAAGTTCTAATATTACACGAGATAGTAAACTAGAATGCTTTTCAGCCATTAACCTTGAACAATTACATTCAATGATTCTCTCTTCTAAACCATCAACGTGCATGTTAGACCCAATTCCAACTAAGCTGTTGAAGGAAGTTTTTCCATTAATTAGCACTTCTTTATTAAATATTATGAATATGTCTTTATTATCAGGCTATGTTCCACAATCATTCAAAGTAGCAGTGATAAAACCGCTTCTTAAAAAGCACAACCTCGATCCAGAGGTTTTAGCCAACTATAGACCTATTTCTAATCTTCCGTTCCTCTCAAAAATTCTTGAGAAAGCGGTCGCAAAACAGTTGTGTGATTACTTAAAAAACAATGATTTATCTGAAGATGTTCAGTCTGGCTTTAGAACACATCATAGCACAGAGACAGCTCTGGTTAAAGTCACAAATGATATTCTAATAGCCTCAGACAAGGGACTTGTCTCTATTCTTGTTTTGCTCGATCTCAGTGCTGCATTTGATACTATCGACCATGATATCCTATTGCAAAGACTAGAGCACTTAGTTGGCATACAGGGAACTGCTTTAGGCTGGTTTAGGTCCTATCTATCTGAACGCTCTCAGTTTGTACGTGTCAACGATGAATCTTCCACGCAAACCAAAGTTAGCCATGGAGTGCCACAGGGCTCAGTGCTCGGACCTATTTTGTTCACATTATATATGCTTCCGTTAGGCAATATTATAAGGAATCATTCTGTAAACTTTCATTGTTATGCGGATGATACTCAACTATATTTATCAATCAAGCCTGATGAAATTAATCATCTAAATAAAATTCAAGACTGCCTTAAGGACTTAAAAACGTGGATGACCTTAAACTTTTTGATGTTAAACACGACCAAAACTGAAGTTATTGTACTTGGCCCGAAGAATCTACGAAACAAATTATCTAAAGATATACTAACTATGGATGGCATTAATTTGGCCTCCAGTGAGACTGTAAGGAATCTTGGTGTTATATTTGATCAGGATTTATCCTTTAACGCCCACATAAAATCAATTTCAAGGACCGCCTACTTCCATCTACGTAACATTGCAAAAATCAGGCATATCTTGCCTCAAAACGATGCAGAGAAACTAGTCCATGCATTTGTTACTTCTAGGCTGGATTATTGTAACTCTTTACTATCAGGGAGTACCAAGAAGTCAATCAAGTCGCTTCAGCTGATTCAAAATGCTGCGGCTCGTGTACTAACCAGAGTTAGGAAAAGGGACCACATTACTCCTGTTCTGGCTGCCTTACACTGGCTCCCTATAGAACACAGGATAGAATTTAAAATTCTTCTTCTCGCCTACAAAGCCCTTAATGGGCAGGCGCCATCTTACCTTAAAGAACTCATTATACCCTACTGTCCTACTAGGGCATTGCGTTCCAAGAATGCAGGGTTGTTGGTTGTACCTCGAGTCTCTAAAAGTACAATGGGAGCCAGAGCCTTTTCTTATCAAGCTCCACATTTGTGGAATCAGCTTCCAGTTTGTGTTCGGGCGGCAGACACCCTATCCGTTTTTAAGAGTGCGCTTAAGACCTTCCTTTTTGATAAAGCTTATAGTTAGGGCTGATTAGATTCAGCCCCTAGTTTTGCTGATATAGGCTTAGTTTGTCGGGGGACATCTTACTTCTTCCTTCTCTCTGTCTATACCTGTGTACTCTCATGTTCCGATTAACCCAGCTTCCCCAAATGTCTTTCTTTTTGGGGTCTATATATGCTGGGATCCGGAGTCATGGATGATCCTGCGGTCTTGTGTCCTGGATCGCGAGCGCTGGATCTTGAGTCGTGGCTGTGGTCCTGGATGGATATCCTCGTGGATTCATCTTCCTATTATACACACATGCATTTCCAAACATTTGGACTACCTATGTTGCAAATGTATTATCTTTTCAATTTACACACGGCATCTATTGCACGTCTGTCCGTCCTGGGAGAGGGATCCCTCCTCTGTTGCTCTCCCTGAGGTTTCTCCATGTTCCCTTTAAACTGGGTTTTCTTTGGAAGTTTTTCCTTGTACGATGTGAGGGTCTAAGGACAGAGGGTGTCGTATTGTCATACTGATATTCTGTACACACTGTGAAGACCACTGAGACAAATGTAACATTTGTGATATTGGGCTATATAAATAAACATTGATTGATTGATTGATTGATTGATTGATTGATTGATTGATTGATTGATTGATTGATTGATAGCTGGTGAAGGAGCAGCTAGTCTGAAGTACTTTGTAGACTGCAGGGTAGCTGGTGGAGGTGCAGCTAGTCTGAAGTACTTTGTAGACTGCAGGGTAGCTGGTGAAGGTGCAGCTAGTCTGAAGTACTTTGTAGACTGCAGGGTAGCTGGTGGAGGTGCAGCTAGTCTGAAGTACTTTGTAGACTGCAGGGTAGCTGGTGGAGGTGCAGCTAGTCTGAAGTACTTTGTAGACTGCAGGATAGCTGGTGAAGGAGCAGCTAGTCTGAAGTACTTTGTAGACTGCAGGGTAGCTGGTGGAGGTGCAGCTAGTCTGAAGTACTTTGTAGACTGCAGGGTAGCTGGTGAAGGAGCAGCTAGTCTGAAGTACTTTGTAGACTGCAGGGTAGCTGGTGGATTCACTCCAGGTGGAACTAAAGTCTGATTCAACACTGGATTAGATTTACCATCATTCATCTGAGAAGTAACTAAAGGGATTAAATAAAGTCCCTCAAAGAAAGTACTTGACTAAATGTACTTAGTTACTTTGCACCACTGTCTCTTCTATGCGTGACTTTTCTGGGGAAATGGAGAGAGGCGTGTGGACTGACGGCTGCTGGAAGCCACTCTTCATTAACTATGAATCAGTTCTACCTTTCGCATGTTTTCATAAACACGCATGAGCCTTTCTGCAAAGTCACTCTGCTCTCACGGAGGTTTTCAGAAAGGGATACCAGGAGAGGAGCAGTGGCGTTTTCTCCCGGAGGCCAAGGGAAGCCAGGCTTTCCCTGTTTTTTCGGTTTGTAGTTATCATTTTAATAAATAAATAAAAACACTTCGTTTAGTTTCGGAAATTCTTTGCTGTGTGTTTCTGCCGGCCCGTCTCTCCCCCATTCTCATTGAGTATTTTACAAAGAGTGAAACAGCGCCCCCCTAGATGTTATGGTGAAACAGTAGATTGCACTCTTTGTTGCGAGAGGAGGCCAGCTGAAATAATCTTCCCTTGGTGAAAAAAATGGAGGGATTGACCAATCAGATGAGGCTCACGTCATGCCCCTGCCAACCTGTGATTAGTCTGAGGCGGCTGGCTTCTGTTGCCTCACAATCCAATCAAATCGCATCAATTTAGTGCTGCATTGACGCGTCCTAAAACCCAGAAGTAAGCTGCGCCCGGTTTCCCTCCACAGAAAGCAACGTGATTTCTCCAGAGGATTTTGGAAAATAGCTGGAAATAAGGTCAGTGGAAAACGAACCTGTTAGATAAATGCACGTTGTGTTCAGGCGGATAATATCCACATGTCTACCCTACTTTTATAATTTTGGAATCATAAATCTAATCGATAGAAGATAGATAGCGTCACTGCATCACTCTCACCGCCGTTAGGAAGCAACTGAAGCAAGTGCAATTATGGAGGGTGGAGATTTGGAGTATTTAATCAAAAATAATTGTACTAAACTTCCGCTACAGCAGCAACTAAAATACAATCCGATGACAGGCCGATGCCCAAACTGGAGCTGTGTACAGCGAGGAAAAAAGGAGCGAATCGGACGTAAAACGTGAAAGGTCTCCTGATTTAGTTGTGAATGAATGCTTAGAGTTTGGGCTGGAGAGAGTGCGTGCGGACCTGTCGGTTAGATAACAGGCGTGTGTAAGTCCTGCATCTGTGTGATACAAATGATACCGGGTGCTGTAATCACTCATCTGGTTACGTTATTACATTGACCACCACACCCACCCAAAAGAAAGGACGTATTATTGGCTTCCCCTAATTTTTCCAACGCCACGCTACTGGAGAGGAGAGCACCATTTTCTAAATACTGTTCCTTTAAGATCCCCTCCTCACAAATGTTACGTTTATATCCCCTAAAATGTTAAAACTTGACACTGTTGACGGCTCAGAGGTGAGTTAGTTTTGAAGAAGATGTGTGGACTGATTATATAATGGATGCAAACTGTACGAATGTGAACAACAAGATAAGAAAAACCGGAAACTCAAGCTACTCTTTGTACTGCTATATTTTACGGAAATGACGCCAACATGAAAACCTGTACACATAAAGCTGCAGGCGCGGCAGAAAGACACAATACAACAAACAAAGCAACACAACTCGACAAAGAAAGACTTTGACAAAACGCTACCAACGAAACTGAACACCAGAGAGAGTTAGCATTAACATAATTACTTTTTTAAAACAAACATTTACTCTAGAGCAGGGGTTCTCAAAGTGTTGATGAGTGAGGGCCAACTTAGGTTCCCAATATTGGATCGAGGGCCGCCCAGGAAAAAACGGAACACAAAATAATTCCAAAACAAATCCGTTCTTTATTGCACTAACCAATTACCGCAACTCACGAGATGCCTAGTTGCCATGCAACCAGTAGTCCAGCAAACTTTCCACAAGCTGTCATTCATAATTTAGGAATGACAACCCAGGGGGCGCAGTTTGACCATTCTTAAATTCCATTCTAATTCTTACGAGATACGACCATGGAGGATTAAAGTATAACGCATGCATTTCAGCGCGTCGCGTTAACTATCGCGGGCCGCCAGAAACATCTCCGAGGGCCAGGCATTGGCCCGCGGGCCACACTTTGAGAACCCTTGCTCTAGACATTCCTTTCTTATCTACAAATAAATTGCCCATTATATATATATTTCACAACAACTGCGCAATGCCAGTGACAAGCTAACAAGCTAACAAGCTAACAAAACAAAGTCTAAATCTCCTCAAATATTCCTCTAAAGGAGAAAGAAGAACTAATTTAGACCTAAATGAATATCGCCCACGTCTTTAATTTTGTATTTAACAGTGACCTTAGCTTTTTTTATTATTTTCAATCTTAATCTTGTTCAAACGGAAAAGGGGAAAATCGGGTCTTAATTTTTAGACATGAAAGCATGAAATTGAAAAGATAGAACACACAGTCTCCATCATGTCAGAAACGCAGCGCATCAATATCATCACCGCTCCAGTCGGGCGGCAACATGAATATGTGTCCTCTAATCTGGGATTAGAGCCGGAGGATCACACTGTGATGATCAGCGGCAGGTCGGAGCGATGGAGACAGAACGAGAGGACGGACGGCTGGATGGACAAGAGAGGAGATGTAACCGAGAGCTGTCATACTCTCATACTGCTATAACACAAAGAATAACGACATGTATGAAGGGCTTTGTGTGTGTGTGTGTGTGTGTGTGTGTGTGTGTGTGTGTGTATGTGTGTGTGTGTGTGTGTGTGTGTGTGTGTTATTCGCAGAATTTGAGCATTTGCTGTGGCATGTGTGTCAAGCTGCGCTGCAATCTGTTAGCTCTTCATCTCCTCTTTACAGAACACACACACACACACACACACACACACACACACACACACACACACCACTTCAGGGGACATTACATTGACTTACATGCATTTCCTGACTTATCCTAACCTTAACCAACACATGCCTAACCCTAACCAAGTCTTCACCCTAAAATTAATGATCCCCCTTATGGGGACCTCCAATTTGAGGCGAGTCCCCACACACACACACACACACACCCACACACACACACACTAAAATAAAAGCAGACTTTAAATGGACGGTCAGTGTGTCTTACAGGGACACAAAAGCCTTGTTTTATTGAGTTGCCTCTCCTCCCCCTCCTCCCTCGCTACGACAAGACAGACATTCAGTAACCATCGGACTCATTCATAAGAGAATAAAACACGAGAGCCTCAGTGACAGCGAGAGTCAGCTGAGAGTGACATCGCTGTTAAACAACAATACGCTCATGTGTTAGTCTTCAGTTCATCATCTTAACCCACACGTTTCAAACCCGAGGCCCGGGGGCCAAATCAGGCCCGCGGTGGATTTAATTTCGGCTCGCAGGATAATTTCTAATTCCTATTAGATCTGGCCCGCCGGTATATTGCACCTTCCCTCCATCCTGAGGGTCTCCTCCGCTCAGAGCCCAAACATTGATGACCTTGCCCCCGAGATGAGACGCCAAGTGTCTGAGCTAGCATCTCAGAGCAGCACACTGACTTCAAAGGATGCTTCCTTCTGCTCTTTCTCTCTCTCGACAGCAGGGCATGTTTGGTTTCTCTCTGAGGGGATAGTTTTGTTGAAGCTGTTGTCGGCCTGTGGGGAAATGTACTCATGAGAAGTGACTCTGGAGAAGCTGCAGATAGAGCCGTGAGAAATGAATGCAGCTGATTATTTAATGTTGTTGTTATAGGCAGTAATTTAAGCTTTGTTAGTTCCAGGTTCAATATGTGCAATAAGTTCATTTCAATAAGTTCTGCAGTAAACATTGAACCAGTCCGGCCCTCCACGAGCACCCATTTCTTTATTTTGGCCCTCTGTGTGTTTGAGTTCGACCCCCTGCTGTAAACAAAGTGGAACGGTGTGCAAATCAAACACTTATTGTTGTAAAAAGCGTAAAGGAATGATCTCATGAAGTGACATCACCGTTACAAAACAACAATACGCTCATATGTCTTAAATCATCGTCTTCACACGTTACACAACTTCGTTAGAGGCGGGAGCGTGACTTCACTCCGCAACAATGTCCTCCCTCTTGTAAAAACACAATCATAATAATCCACAGGCTTGAAAGTCCTCCGAGAAACAAACCACTCCCTGATTTAAAGTCGTCACCATATTTAGAAAACGCAGCTTCAGGCAGTGACTCAGCACAACTATGCTCACTACGTCTAGATGTAGAAGCACCAAACATCTGTCCATGTTCCTGAAGAGAGGTTTTATCTTCTTTGTAAATCAATCTTCTGTCCAATCAAAAGCTTGATCTAACACGTCATATCTATCCATCCATCTTCTCCTCTTCTCCGTGGTCGGGTCTCGGGGTATCAGTTCCAGCAGAGAGCCCCAAACGTTCCTTTCCCCTCATCAACCAGCTCTGACTGGGGGGTCCCAAGGCGCTCCCAGGCCAGCGAAGAGATATAGTCCCTCCACCTGGTCCTAGGTCTACCCCTCGGTCTCCTCCCAGCTGGACGTGCCTGGTACACCTCATAGGGAGGCGCCCAGGTGGCATCATAACTAGGTGCCCGAACCACCTCAACTGGCTCCTTTCGACGCGAAGGAGGAGCGGCTCAACTCCGAGTCCCTCCCTGATGACCGAACTTCTCACCTTATCCCAAAGGGAGACGCCAGCCACCCTGCGGAGGAAACCCATCTCGACCGCTTGTATCCGCGATCTCGTTCTTTGGGTCACGACCCATCCTTCATGACCGTAGGTGAGGGTAGGAACGAACATGGCCCGGTAGACAGAGAGCTCTGCCTTCTGGCTCAGCTCCCTTTTCGTCACACGGTGCGGTAAAGCGACTGCAGTACCGCTCCCGCTGCTCCGACTCTCCGGCCCGTCTCACGCTCCATCGTTCCCTCACTCGAGAACAAGACCCCGAGATACTTGACCTCCTTCACTTGGGGTAAGGACTCATTCCCTACTTGGAGTGGACAGTCCATCGGTTTCCTGCTGAGAACCACGGCCTCAGATTTGGAGGTGGTGATCCTCATCCCAGCCGCTTCACGCCACATCTAATATTAAATTAAAAGTTATTCCAATTGACAAAGTACCCGAGCAGCAGTCTTTATAACATATATGTAGCTTGATAAATAAAATGTAGTGTGGTAGAAGCTAGAGAAACAAAGTACAATGATGTATTGCACAGAGTTACTTCTTGTTCGAGTATGTCCAAATAAGAAGTAATAATAACAATTTTAACGAGGTACATATTGAATATGGAAATGAGCAGAATATGCTGGCTTTAAATTCTGTACCTGTATTCAGTTTGCGTAAGGAGCTGTAAATATTAAGATAGTAAAAAGGGTGAACGCCAGATGATGAGCAGAGGGATATAATGCAGAAAATGTGTTTGTATTGTTTATTTAATATAATTAAATCGGGTTAAGATTGAAACTAAGAGTAGTGTTTGGCTTTAATCCGTATATTCGAAGAGAAATATAACTGCTATGATTATTCGGATCCTTCGAGATGTCACTGGATGAATGTGAAATACAGTTTATTGTAATCCACTGAATGATCTTGCTCTGACCTTTCCAGACTCACAACATGTTGGATTATTAGTAATACCCGTCATTATAAATGTCAGAGTGATTTTAATGAGATTGCTTTCCTACGGAGAGTAGATCATGTATATTCTGATGTGACGTGTATAAGGTTACACACAATGCCGTCACGTAAAGGTCAAAGCATATCCAGGATACTGGTACTGATTTTATTGTTAGGAAAACCTGCCTTTCATGACGCAGATCCCGCCTCGACAGCAACACTGAAACGCACGAGCACAGACTGCGGTTTAAAGCTGGAGCTGACAGGAAATGCTCCGTGTGAGTTTAACACACAGTGAAGCTCACACACACTGTTTGATGAACACATGGGTTCTCCTGCTGAATTAAAAAGGAACAAATGAAGCAGATTCAGAAAGTAGAAGAACACACCAAGCGGACACCAAAGAACCGACACAGACGGACCCGACCCTCGCGTCTCCTGCGTCTTGACATGCGTGAGTGGCAATACCTCTCCTTACCAGCAGGCAGCAGTAGTGTGTATTCATCATTCAAAAAAGGGGCAACAACCGGAAGACAGACTGCGTGATAACCGAGAGAAGAAGAACAGACTGCGTGATATAAACAAACAACAAATAGCGTTCCATGTTCCCTCTACAGCGAGAAGCTCACGGGGCTTTCCCGAACCTGAGTCGAGAGCTGGAGTTCAATGAAATCTCACATTTGCCTTCTTAATCGTTTGTTTGGGTCCCTCACTTTTGTTTGGCTTCTCATGCACTGATTCGCTAAGCCGAACAGCCAATCAGAGTGATTTATTTAGCCGACAGCCTTTGGCCGACTGCCCGCCTATTCGACATGTTGAACCGGTGGGTTTTCGGCCGAAAAGGCGTCGGCACGGCTGAGAAGACACGACGGTGCGGGACACACCAATCTGAGTGGGGGCGTGTCGACGCTCATCGGTTGTTGTTTTTTGTCAAAGCACTTCAGATATTCATTGCTATCGGGACGGTAAGAGCATTCCATGGAATATAACAAAAAGTGTATCTCGAGCCGGTTTCTGAAACTTACCTACCCCACCTTTAAGAGAACAGAACAGAACTCAGAATTTGTATAAAAAGATTTTTTGGAAAAAAGTGAGAAATTAGAAAAATAAGTTAGAACTATATAAAAAGTCAGGAATTTGAAAACTTGAGATTTCTTTAGGAAAAACTTGAGATGTCTGGAAAAAAATGAGGATTTTGTGAAAAAATTAGAATTTTGTGAATTTTTTGTATTTTATGAAAAAAATTGAGAATTTGGTGAAAAAATTAGAATTTTTTGTATTTTATGAAAAAAATTGAGAATTTGGTGAAAAAATGAGAATTTTGTGAATTTTTTGTATTTTATGAAAAAAATTGAGAATTTGGTGAAAAAATGAGAATTTTGTGAAAAAAATAGAATTTTGTGAAAAAAATGAGAATTTTGTGAAAAAAATGAGAATTTTGTGAAAAAAATTAGAATTTTGTGAAAAAAATTAGAATTTTGTGAAAAAAATTAGAATTTTGTGAAAAAAATGAGAATTTTGTGAAAAAAGTGAGAATTTTGTGCATTTTTTGTATTTTATGAAAAAAATTGAGAATTTGGTGAAAAAATTAGAATTTTGTGAATTTTTTGTATTTTATGAAAAAAAATTAGAATTTTGTGAAAAAAATGAGAATTTTGTGAATTTTTTGTATTTTATGAAAAAAATTGAGAATTTTGTGAAAAAATGAGAATTTTGTGAAAAAAATGAGAATTTTGTGAAAAAAATGAGAATTTTGTGAAAAAAATGAGAATTTTGTGGGAAAATTAGAATTTTGAGAATATAGGAAATTAGAAAATAAGTCACAATTTTGAAAAAATGTCATGAGAAAAAAGATTCAGGCTCCTAGGAATGTCTGAGAGAAGATGATTAGGGTGTAAAAAACAGTGTGGACGGCACCATGCAGATTCAGGCAGCATGCGGAGTATCAGAGGATCCTTCAAAGCAACCCTCTTTTTAGGGTTTTCCCTCACTGTCATCCTGCTAGTGATCCACCGTGCTTAGAAATGTAACTGTAATCTGTTGCTCCCCAAAGCCTGAATCCAACGCACACGCACAGCGCTGGCGTTATCTCGCCTTTAGCAGAAACACTTCCACGGCGTGTATGTATTAGGTTCAGGCGGTCACAGAACGCCGCGAGTGTTTTATCTGTGACGCCGTCTGAGCGCCGGGAAAACTCTGCCGTTCAGACGCACAGAAGATAGAGCGGAGCTACATGAAGCCGGGATAACGAGAAGAGCAAGAGATGAAGGCTGCATTTTTCACACACACACGAGGTCCAGGGTTCCCTGAGCTGGGGCAAAGATTGAGAGATCTGAGGTGTGTGTGTGTATGTGTGTGTGTAAGTGTGTGTGTGTGTACACCAAGGGAGAGCGCGAAGAGGAGATGAATGGCCTATAATTGAATAACCTTGACCTTCTCTGCAGATATCCTTTATTAAAAATCAAGAAAAGCCCTTCTACTGGGAATAATGGGTGTGAGAGAAAGTGTGTGTGTGTGTGTGAGGTGTGTGTGTGATTGATGTTACTAGGTCTCTATCACCTACGGTATAGTCATGGTCCAATAGCTTTCACACCGTCCCATCATTTCATCTCTCTCTCTCTCTCTCTCTCTCTCATCTCTCTCTCTCTCATCTCTCTCTCTCTCTCCTCTCTCTCTCTCTCTCTCTCTCTCTCTCTCTCTCTCTCTCTCTCTCTCTCTCTCTCTCTCTCTCTCTCTCTCCTCTCTCTCTCTCTCTCTCTCTCTCCTCTCTCTCTCTCTCTCTCTCTCTCTCTCTCTCTCTCTCTCTCTCTCTCTCTCTCTCTCTCTCTCTCTCTCCTCTCTCTCTCTCTCTCTCTCCTCTCTCTCTCTCTCTCTCTCTCTCTCTCTCACTTCATATTGATTATGTACTTCAAATAATGTCAACGCACAGCTAATAGGAACACGACATGTTTAAATAAAACGGAGTGAGCAGAAAGATAAAGGCGGAGAAGAAGAAGTTAAAGAGGCCCTATTTTCCTGTTGTGTGTTCTTTAGTGCATGTCAATGGGCTGCAAAGGCTAAAATCCCTAGGTTTTAAAACACAGTGACATCACTATGGAACACTTGCCTATTGGCTAGCGCTCAAACATACTCAAAATACTAACATGAACTTAAACATATGTCCTCTTTCTGAAAAGAGATAAGGAGACAGACAAATAGGAAGGAAAGAGGAAAGGAGAAATAGGAGGCGAGGAGATAATACGGGAATATCCAGTAGAAGTGCAGAAGAGAAGATACATGAATATATTCTAAAATAAAATAAATATACAGGAAAGATACAGAGAGACAACCATATCATCTGAGATACGAAAATACGAGATTTAAAAGAAGAAATAAATAGTGGATGTAAGGAAAGGACACACACACATGGACACACACACACACACACACACACACACACACACACACACAGGAACATCCATACACATGAGGTGTGACTTTGCTTTTACTGAAAGTCATATTCAGATGTTCCTGTTCAGACGGCGTTCCTCTGGTTCCGCAGCAGAACCTCCTCCGTCCTCAGGGTCTAACCGGAGAACACACACACACACACACACACACACACACACACACACACACACACACTTGATAATAACGACTTCACACACTCTCCAAAGGTGTGTGGACGTTACGAGTCTATTAGCTGCTGCCCTCGGGTCTATTGACCTTGGCAAACTGAAGACATGTAAGACACAGGGAATATTCTCTCAGTGACAGACGACAGAGGTCACAGGGTTTCTATCCATCATGATCTTTAAATATCATAATAATAATAATATATATCTTCTATCGTACGAGGGTTTCCTTTCTCAGCCTATCGCGCTCGTGCACTTCAGTCAGCTGCAAATATGGTTTCACCCCCAAAACACGTGATAATGCCTCCAACTGCTGAATGACTGGAAATGGTGACAATTAATATTCTTGAGTTTAAGTGTTTTTCAGGATATCTTGAAGCCTTGTTCCAGATGGCCCTTTCTGAGGGTTTTAATATTATCACTAGGGCCGGGACTTTAACGCGTTAATTAAGATTAATTAATTCCACAAAAAAATGTACGCATTTTAATCGCACTTATTTTTGCACAGCGGAACGTTTCTCACTGGATGAGTTTCAGGCGTACCGATTATACTGGAGCACCAACTAACGTTCATGACTTCAGCATGGGACTTCAAACAACAACAAACCACGGTGAACAATAGTCAAACATGAACGAACAAGCTGATGAGACCGCTTTGGTCGCCCCGTGGATGGGACATTTTGTTTTAGAAAACGGACGGATGGAAGCGTCGACAAGAGCCGCAGCACATCAAGCCTAAAGTATCACCTGAATGCAAAGCATGTAGCAGCTAGCGTGTAGCAGCTAGCGTGTAGCAGCTAGCGTGTAGCAGCTAGCGTGTAGCAGCTAGCGTGTAGCAGCTAGCATGTAGCAGCTAGCTGGACGTTAGCCCGACTCCGAGTGCAAGGAACCACACCCTGACCCAACCCACACTCAGCCAGACGACTGGTTTCAGGGCCAGGATCAGTCAGTCCACGTCTGAGAGAGTAACCAGCTCCCTGGCTCTCTGGACTGCACTCGACTGTCGACCACCTGGAGTCACATCCATGTGGAAACTGCTTCTCCCTGTTCTCAGGTCAGATATTTACATTTGATTAAAAATGCGATTAATTTCGATTAATTAATTACAAAGCCTCTAATTAATTAGATTCATTTTTTTAATCGAGTCCCGGCTCTAATTATCACACATACAAAATATTGGATTTTATAATTATGTAATCATATTATTGAGTCCAAAGGATTTCTAGGCCCCAAAAACATAAGTTTAGACACAAAAAGTACATCATGGAGTTAGGGGATGTTTAGGAATATTTGCTCATCTTGGACGCCATCTTGAAACTAACATTGCCCCCTGTATACATTCTGTATTTTTAATAATTATTACTATCTAACTTAATGTTGCTGTTGCCTCTATCCCTCAGATAGAGAAGGTTGCGGATCCCTACATTGTTCAGTCCTTTTTATTTATTATCTACGCGCCTGACATGTCTGAGTCGTTCTGTTCTGTATTTGAAAAAAATGTAATAAAGATATTATCAAAATAAAGAAAAAAGGAAAATAAGTGACGTTGTTTACTCTCTACCAGGCGCTTTATTTGGCTTTGTAGAATGCTTGATTCTGATTGGTCAATTTGGACATTCCAGAAGTCTGCTATTTCAGTGTGTATATGTGTCTTTACATAAACACAGAACCAGCTTGTGTTAAAACCAACTTGTTCATTCGGAGATAGAAGATATATTGTCTTCTGCGTACTGACACAGTGTGTGTGTGTGTGTGTGTGTGTGTTGTGTGTGTGTGTGTGTGGTGTGTGTGTGTGTGTTTGTGCGTGTGTGTGTGGAAATAGAGCCTTTATTACAGTCTGACAACAGGCTGCTGTATTATTATAGTGTATACCCAGCCAGGCCACAGGCTGATTATACACTGTTTCATAGAGCAGAGGTGTGTGTGTGTGTGTGTGTGTGTGTGTGTGTGTGTGTGCTTACATAATTCAGGAAACCATCCCATAATAACAGTTGAGAGGCTGACAACATGGGATAGGGATTTCAGTTGGCAAGACAACGCTCTGCAGCCCCGCAACACCAACCAATAGTGTTTTAATGCAGACCACATGTGATGGGGCTCACCATAGGGACACACACACACACACGCACGTGCACACACACACACACAACGTAGGCTTGCTAAGTCCTGAACTCCCTCCAGCACATGCTGTCTGAGACATCAAAGCTCTCACACAAGGATAAAAACACAGAGCAGTCGAATCAAAGTGATCGTTATAAATATGATTGGTAGAGGCGGCAGTGTTTAACGGCCCGTCCTCACAGCAGCGTTAAAACAATCTTCAAAAGTTGAGCAATGTTCAACTTTTGAAGCTGAGGTGGAAGCGTCAGCCAATCAAATCCCGTTTATGCAAATCTGACAGTACAAGCGCTAGCCAATCAAACCGCGTGCAAGCTGGGAGAGCCAGAACACAGTTCATGTTCTATATTCCGTAGCTAACAATGATATTTGAACCCGGGTGTCTGCAGCTAACAAAGATATTTACAGCGGGGTGTCAGTAGCTAACAATGATATTTGAACCCGGGTGTCAGTAGCTAACAATGCTATTTGCACCCGGGCGTCCGTAGCTAATAATGCTATTTGAACCCGGGTGTCAGCAGCTAACAAATGATATTTACACCCGGGCGTCCGTAGCTAACAATGATATTTGAACCCGGGTGTCAGCAGCTAACAAATGATATTTACACCCGGGCGTCCGTAGCTAATAATGCTATTTGAACCCGGGTGTCAGTAGCTAACAATGCTATTTGCACCCGGGCGTCCGTAGCTAATAATGCTATTTGAACCCGGGTGTCAGCAGCTAACAAATGATATTTACACCCGGGCGTCCGTAGCTAACAATGATATTTGAACCCGGGTGTCAGCAGCTAACAAATGATATTTACACCCGGGCGTCCGTAGCTAATAATGCCATTTGAACCCGGGTGTCAGTAGCTAACAATGATATTTGCACCCGGGCGTCAGTAGCTAACAATGATATTTTCACCCGGGTGTCCGTAGCTAACAAAGCTATTTTCACCCGGGTGTCCGTAGCTAATAATGCCATTTGAACTCGGGTGTCTGTAGCTAACAATGCTATTTGAACCCGGGTGTCAGTAGCTAACAAAGCTATTTTCACCCGGGTGTCCGTAGCTAATAATGCTATTTGAACTCGGGTGTCCGTAGCTAACAAAGCTATTTTCACCCGGGTGTCAGTAGCTAACAATGCTATTTTCACCCGGGTGTCCGAAGCTAACAATGCTATTTGAACTCGGGTGTCCGTAGCTAACAATGCTATTTTCACCCGGGTGTCCGAAGCTAACAATGCTATTTACACTCGGGTGTCCGTAGCTAACAATGCTATTTGAACCCGGGTGTCAGTAGCTAACAAAGCTATTTTCACCCGGGTGTCAGTAGCTAACAATGCTATTTTCACCCGGGTGTCCGAAGCTAACAATGCTATTTACACTCGGGTGTCCGTAGCTAACAATGCTATTTTCACCCGGGTGTCCGTAGCTAACAATGCTATTTGAACCCGGGTGTCCGTAGCTAACAATGCTATTTGCACCCGTAGCTAACAAAGCTATTTTCACTCGGGCACACATTCAATTCTGTATGAATATATAGATGGGCATTCGTTCTTTTATAAATTCCCTTGCGGAGCTGTGTCAAATTGAAATTCACCTATATTTGTTCAATAAAGGCACATCTTATTTTCACCATTGCAGTTATTTACGCTCGCGTGTGTGTATTTGTTGTTACTGCAGTTTTTTGAGCGTGCAAGAAAACAGAAAAGTGCTGCCAAACGTGAGTTTCTAAACGACTATTAGGGCATGAGTGCTCGTTAATCCAAAGACAGAATTCTCCACTTTCTAAAGATCGCACAGAAAGCATTCTGAGGAACATGGGAGTTGGTGTTTAAAGTAAAGTGGGCATCCTTTGGGTTTAGCATTGAAAACATAATACTGTGCCATTACTCTAATTCGTATGAAGCACTGTAATCTGTATACATTCCCCCCAAAAGATCAAACCGGTGAACACAGATCTTTTTGTTTATTTGACGACAATAAGCCCCTCTTTTTTTCTGCAAAAGGTTGAATGATTGTAAGTCGCTTTCGACGCAGCATCTGCCAGATGGATTTAATGCAATGTTACGTAATGTTTTGGCCGCCTGGCTCTCGCCGTTGCTGGTAATTATCGTTTCTGTAGCTCAAAAGCACACACGCGTCTGAGAGAAGATTACGCTTTGCCTTCGTCTGAGAGCCCGATGAGATCAGAGCCGCAGGAAGGGACACACCGTTACGTCTTCCTCCTTTTCTTTGATGTGGTAAAGATGCAGTATTCTGCTTTTTGGGGGCTTCCCTTCCCGTTAGTGCGTTACAGGTTTGTGTGCATGTCAACGGTCTGCAAAGGCTAAAATCCGAGTTCCTTCCACAGGTAGGGAAATAAAGAGCAGTAAGATAAGATAAGATGGACTTTTATTAATCCCTCGTGGGGAAATTCTTTCTCTGCATTCGACCCATCCTAGTGTTAGGAGCTGCCATTATGTACGGCGCCCGGGGAGCCGTGCGGGGAACGGTGCCTTGCTCAGGGACACCTCGGTAGCACTTGGTCTTGCCGGGACTTGAACTGGTGACCTTCCAGTTGCCAAGCCGAGTCCCTATCGGCTTCGCCACCACCGCCCACAGTAATACACCGCAGTACACACACACGTTGTTGTCCTGCAGTGAGACTTAAGCGTTCATTTAGAGAAACACACTTCATGTGTTAATGAAGCTGATTCTAACGGTATGTACATCCACAGTAGAAGGCGATGCTAACGGCACAGAAGCTACGAGTGCTGACATGTGAACGCTTGACACACAGTCAGTCAGTGTCGCCAGTTAACGCCATCCCTTCCATCGGTTTATCATATCAGGCATGTGTGTGTGAACTTGAACACCATGAGAGTTTAAATTCATGTGGTTTGAGATGTAAAAAGGGCCGTGCGCGTTGATGCCGTCACGAGACGGACGACTCGAAGAGAGGGTGTAGAAAGGAAAACTAAAGCAAAGAGGACGGCGTAACAAGAGACCATGAGCACACAACCAGACATGAACACACATAATCCCGGCTGTGGACTCGCTGCAAACACACCCACCACGTGTAGCACATTGTCACACACACACACACACACCGCGAAAAATAAATACACAGGCACACAGGGAAGCAGAGCCAGCACATGCTTCAGTGATGAACTCATCTGTGAGAAAACACAGTTTGGAGCTGAGAGGGGAATATGGCTTTTTTTTCTGGGTGGATTGTGTGTGTGTGTGTGTGTGTGTGTGTGTGTGTGTGTGTGTGTGTGTGTGTGTGTGTGTGTGACAGACGAAGTGTGTGCAGAATAACAGAGGAGAAGAAGAACAGAGAGTAAACAGAAAGGAAGGTTTGAAACCCAAGAGACGCTCTCTGCCAGGAAAAATTACTTTTGCTTCAGAAAAGTGTCAGAGTACCACACACACACACACACACACACACACACACTGAATAGCAATACATGCAATAGCATTATCAAATGGAAAACTGGCCACACACACACACACACACACACACACACACCACACACACACCACACACACACACACCACACACACACACACACACACACACACACACACACACACACACACACACACACACCACACACACACACACCACACACACACACACACACACACACACACACACACACACACCACACACACACCACACACACACACCACACACACACACACACACACACACACTATATCTGTGTGCTTAGTGAGTTAGCCGGGGCAAGCCATCTCCTAATACTCCTCGTCGCACACAAAGCGTTAAACGCGAGCTTTGTGTTCGGGCTCAACAAAATAAAAGCTTCCTCTCAAAGTCTGTTTAGTTGCGAAGAAGCCACACGAGGTTCAGGGGGCAGACACGGGATCACTGAGAGGGGAAAGTCACGTCCTAAAGCTCGTAGTGACATTCCTGACTCCAAACCAGCCGGAGAGGTGACGGACCGTAGGACAGCAGGAGTTCAGAATAGTCCAGATCAGGGGGGTCAAACTCGAGGCCCGGGGGCCAAATCCGGCCCGCGACTTCATTTAATCTGGCCCCACAAGAGCTCTGAAAGAATATGATACGTTTATTATACGGTTACATGCCAATTTACAGAAGCACGTTGCCCATAAACTACATGTCCCACAATGCATCTCCAATATGAATTTTGTTCAGAATTGGACTTTTTTTCTCAAAATTTGATTCTTTTGTTCAAAATTTCAATTTGGCTTTTAAAAAAAAATCATTTTGTGACATTCTCCCTGAAGAGACTTCCAATTATATGCCCTAGACTTCTGCTTTCAGACGTAGTTAATTATGAAGGCATTACCCTATCCGATGATAATCCAATGCAGAGGCAATGATGTAATATAATACATACGTTTACATATATTAAATATTTATATATGTTTTTTTACATAGTCTTAAAGTTACAACCGGCCCTTTGAGTGCAGCCATAATGCTGATGTGGCCCGCCATGAAATTGAGTTTGACACCGCTGGTCCAGATGGTTATCACAGCGACGTTTGGGCAGAAAGGTAAACCCTCGCAGCCGCACGATGATCCGCTCCCGAGAGAAACGTTAAATGTGTGTACTGCCCTTCACCGTTCACGACGAAATATAAATCAATATTACATACAAACAAGTGAACATTGAAGGTGGAAAAAGTAGTCGCAGTGTAGCTGGAACATGGTGTGATAGATAAGAGCAGAGAACGAGTTATTTTACAGGTTTACGACACGGTATTTAAATGAAAATACGAAGCAGCAGGCAGTAAAAATACTCGTAAAGAAGAACATGTCGCCCATACGTGTCGGTGTTGTTGTTGTTTACGTGTTGGTGTACTAACAACTGCACTTCTAATCTGTGACGAATGATTACAATTCACTCCCAACATCATTTCTAGTTATTATTTCACCAGTGTGAAGACTCCCATTGGACGGACGCAATGCATTGTGGGGCAGTTCGGTCAGTGCGGTGAGCTCATGCCTCACACTCAGAAACGTTTGCTAATCCAGTTTACACAAAATCTATTTACGATGCAAATAAAAACACAACGTTCTGGATTTCAGTGTAAATATAGCTGATCTCTCTCATACGTGTGTGTGTGTGTGTGTGTGTGTGTGTGTGTGTGTGTGAGAGAGAGAGAAAGCACGTGAATGTTTAGTGGTTGGAGGGGCATCGGAAGGCCATCTGTCCAGTGTGTGTTAATCCTGATATCATGAGAGCGAAGCAAGGGCAACACACACACACACACACACACACACACACACACACACACGACAATGGTGGCAATTTCAGTTCACGAGCTGTGTCATCATCACTGTGCACTGCCTGAGACACACACACACACACACACACACACACACACACACACACACACACCGTGCCAGTGGATGATGTCTCTCCTGTCAGACAGCACTCCGTCTGTCTCCCTCTGTAACACTCACACTGTTGTGTTGTCCTTGAATGGCTTCTCTCTGCCCACGCACAAAGTAATGAGTGTTCCCAGATATCGTGTTGTGTTATTTATTTTAGAAGAACATCCAGGAGGTGTCACGTCTTTAATCTCGTCTCGAGGCCTTCAAAATATTTACTTGTCACAGTTTGTGTTCCTAAGTACTCAAGGTTTGATTCGTCCACAACATGTCGGCACGTAAATGAGAAACATGCGGGACACTTTAAGACCAAAACATCTCCAAATAGGTAATATCAATTATTCTTACAAAGTTGTAAATAATAATTACAAGAAGCTTCGGTAAGCGTTGGGTAAATGAAGCCATTGAATAGCAATACATGCAATACCAATCAAATGGAAACTGGCAACACACACAATACACTCTGTTCCCCAATTACAATCATTGCCTGCTGCGAGAGAGAGAGAGAGAGAGAGAGAGAGAGAGAGAGAGAAGCATCTGGTTAGCTAGCTATGCTAACGAATATAAGGAGCTGTTTCTACAACCAGGCGGAGAGCTCTCTTAAAGCTACAGTCCACATGTGTAACTCTCAAACAATGATTCACATAACACACACACACACACGGTTCCTAAGGTCCAGAATACCGTCTGAGTCCAGCCCGACAGTACATGTGTACGCAGTGCGTCTCACCTGGACCTACATGATGCTGTGGGGGGGCTCCAGAGGGAGTTTCTCTCCGACACGCTGGGCGCTGGTTTCAGGCAGAGAACACACGATATAGTGTTTTGCAGAAAGGTTTAATAATAATGTTTAAATGAATTCGAGCTGAACCCTGAATGAGCGCCACAGTACGTCATAGTGAAGCAGCCATTTAGATGCACTTGATTTCTCTCAGGCGTTTCAACACAAACATCTGCTGCGGTCGAATGTCATGCTAATGTTGTCGTGCAGCTTTCACATCGTATGTTCATTGGCACAGTGCGCATCACATAATTACATATCTGTATATATCTAACACAAACTGGTTTCCTTGAGATGCTCAGTTAGTCGAGACTGGTCCGATAGACGAGACTAAATCGGGTCATCACCAATTGGAGAATTTAGCTCAAAGACATGATGATAATTTATAGCAATAATAAATGGACTTATATTGCGCTGTATCCAGTCTTTAAGACCCCTCAAAGCGCTTTACATACTACATGTCGTTCACCCATTCATACAGAGCAGTGTATGTTAGGACATGCACACACACTCACACACCGTTGGCCATCGGGAGCAACTCAGGGTTCAGTATCCAGCCCAAGGATACATCGACATGTTGGCTGCACGGGCTGGGATCGAACCCACGACCTTCTGGTTGAAAGACGACCGCACTCCCTCGCAGCCACAGTCGCCCCCAGTAATAATCTACTGTATGGCCGAATACCAGGTGCATTTGAGCCGTGTTATTGCCCACTTCTTATTTGAAATGTTAAAAACAAGCAATACAATCCCATTGGATCTTTGGATTTGGCGTTTCAACATCTTTTAGAGTGTTGCCTTTTTGCATTTAAATTGTTTTTTCTTGTACTTGTGTCATGGTGTGTGTGAGCTGAGCTGTGTTTTATCTATTTGCCTGTACAGCACTTTGGTCTGGAGGTTTAAAGTTGTATTGTATTTCCATCTGTGGTCCTCAGGCAGGTTCACAACAATCAATAGACATATAATAACATTGCATTATCTATCAGTCAAACCATTTTAAAACCTGATTTAAGCTCAATACATTAATACATAGTACACTTACATGATCTCGGTCACTCAAATAATTACAACGCCTGATTTAAATTCAGGTTACGAACATAATACTTAGTACACTAGGGCGACCGTGGCTGCGAGGGAGTGCAGTCGTCTTTCCACCAGAAGGTTGTGGGTTCGATCCCAGCCCATGCAGTCAACTCGATGTATCCTTGTATCCAAGATACTTAACCCTGAGTTGCTCCCGATGGCCAAAGGTGTGTGAATGTGTGTGTTGTTAGTGCATGTCCTAACATACACTGCTCAGTATGAATGGGTGAACGACATGTAGTATGTAAAGCGCTTTGAGGGGTCTTAAAGACTGGATAAAGCGCTATATAAGTACAGTCCATTTACACTTCAAATATACTTAAATAAGATATCTAAGATATAGTATGACGATACAGTTCAAATAAATAAAACACAGTCAGATTACAGTGTAATTAATGTTTGCAGGACTGGTTGCTTAATATCATGTTTTGTATTGCAGTTAATCAGGTTGCTGATTTCTAGATGCATGAATCAACAGGAGAGATTCTACGTGTCATCTATCCGGCACACACAGAAGACGTGATGTCGAGCTGAAGGGAACCGCAATGGGCTCCAACGTCATGTAATAGGATGTCTGTTGCGCCATAACAAACTGCGCTGACAGTATTAGAAGACAGATTAAATCAGACATGTAGTGGAAGGCTTTGATCTGGAACCATAATCCCATTTCGGAAAAGAGAAAAATAGTATTTGATGTATTTATTTTTTAAGAATGGACAGGTCTGAGTGATTACGCTGCAGCAGACTGACGTCGTGCAGAGTCTGAGTCGGCGCCTTTATCTGGCTCCAGAGTGATACACACGGCTTACCCGGCTCCAGCTGTCTGAGAGGCAACAACAACACGCTGGAAGACGGCTTCACCTCAGTGAGAAGAGAGAGTCACTCGGAGCACGTAGAAAGCTCCAGGACGTGCGTAAATTGTGAGGTTCTGCATTGAATTGGGTGCTCCTGAGTGCCACATTTATCAACCGATATTCACGAAATGTGGTACACCCATTGCTCTTTTCATTGCAAACATATTTCATATTGGCTTTCATTAGCTGCGCCCAACTGGAAGTCGCCCATTTTGGAAAACGTGCAAGTTTAGCATAAGGAAGAGTTGATTGCTTAATAAAGTGGTCGCTGGTCAAAGGAGAAGGTCCCGTTTTTTGACGATTTACCCGTGACATAATACTCAAAACTACTCCCATATAGTTTCTCCGATATTCACAACATTTGGTACACACGTTGCTCTTAAGATTGCAAACATATTTTAAATTGGCTTTCATTAGCCACGCCCACCCGAAAGTCGGCCATATTGGAAAATGTACGATTTTAGGAGGGAAAAGTCAATTGCTGAAACGAGGATTGGAGAAGGTCCCGTTTTTGGCTATACGTGACAAACTACTCGCTTAGTCTTCCCATTATTCACGAAATGTGGTACACACATTGCTCTTATCATTGGGAACATATTTCATATTGGCTTTCAGTAGCCTTGACCAACCGGAAGGCGGCCATATTGGAAAATGTGCGATTTTCCTGTATTTTAGGCAAACTTGTATTAACTGTACAAAGAGAGGAGAGCGAAAATACATTCAACCCTGGATGGAACAATCACCTGTAATGCTCAACCAATGAGAACATGTTGGGTCAAACGGGGAGGTTATTTATTTTAATACTCACATCAAGTTTCTCCACTATTCACAGAATTTGGTACACACATTGCTCTCGTCATTCCAAACATATGTTCAATTGGCTTTCATTAGCCACGGCCAACTGGAGGTCCGCTATTTTGAATAATGTGCAATCTAATCCGACTTTTACAAACTCCTCCCAGAGAGTGGATCAGAGAAATTAGAACTTCTGATTGAATAATCGGGAAGGACTAGTCGATAGGTCGAAGGATGAGGTTGGAAGTCAAGGAGAAAAAACATTGACATTTAACTGCAAAAAATATAGAGCCATTAAAAAACCACTTTATTATTTTCATTATATCAATTAGCATCTTCTATACGGTTTCCCAGAAGCGCCCTCTGCATATCTGTCTGGAGATAATGACTCGGATGGTTTGATGTGCGAGTTCGTTTCACTTTGGCCTGCAGCGTGTCTGTCTGCACTTAGCATGCAAGAGACCAAGTGAGATTAATGCAGCTCTTCAAAGTCGGAAATCCTCCAGCAGATAGATTCACTTTGATGAACTGCGTGAGACCGGCTGCTTTTCCACCGCCAGACGGAGCTGGAAGAAGTGTCTTTACTCAAGGAGCGTGGACATATCACAAATACTCCATTATTTAAATCACTGCATACTGATATACAGGAGAGGACTCTTTAAAGTAGAGACACTACATACTGATATACACCTGAACATCAGCAGGAGAGGACTCTTTAAAGTAGAGACACTACATACTGATATACACCTGAACATCAGCAGGAGAGGACTCTTTAAAGTAGAGACACTACATACTGATATACACCTGAACATCAGCAGGAGAGCACTCTTTAAAGTAGAGACACTACATACTGATATACACCTGAACATCAGCAGGAGAGGACTCTTTAAAGTAGAGACACTACATACTGATACACACCTGAACATCAGCAGGAGAGGACTCTTTAAAGTAGAGACACTACATACTGATATACACCTGAACATCAGCAGGAGAGGACTCTTTAAAGTAGAGACACTACATACTGATATACACCTGAACATCAGCAGGAGAGGACTCTTTAAAGTAGAGACACTACATACTGATATACACCTGAACATCAGCAGGAGAGGACTCTTTAAAGTAGAGACACTACATACTGATATACACCTGAACATCAGCAGGAGAGGACTCTTTAAAGTAGAGACACTACATAGTACATATACATACTGTTATACACCTGAATGTATATATATATATATACACGTCCATCCTCTTGCTAATATACGAGTATAATCCGATACAGACTGTTTGTACGTACAAAGGGAGGGTATTACTAATAAAGACGGAGGAACTGTGTTCCTTAAATGCAGCAAATATTTACATCTTAAAGTCAAGTGTGTTTGGGGATGCCGAGCAGTCTTCCTGTAATCTCCCCATCCTCCCTTTACCCTCCAGATCTCATTCAGACCGTGTTGCTTTTGTGCGTCTGTGTAAGTGGGAACAAGCGAGGCGTTATCTGCTCGGGACAAAGAGAGGGCGCCGTCAGAAAACAAAGAGTTAGACTGCGAGCAATGAAACTGCACACGGCACCAATACCTTAAATCAATAGACGAACACAACTACTCCTGTCTCTTCTTTATTGGATCTGTGTGTGTGTGTGTGTGTGTGTGTGTGTGTGTGTGTGTGTGTGTGTGTGTGTGTGTGTGTGTGTGTGCATGTGTGCGTGTGTGTGTGTGTGTGTGTGAGGGGGTGTGTGTGTGTGTGTGTGAGTGAGGGTGTGTGCGTGTGTGTGTGTGAGGGGGTGTGTGTGTGTGTGTGTGTGTGTGTGTGTGAGGGGGTGTGTGTGTGAGGGTGTGTGTGTGTGTGTGTGTGTGTGAGGGTGTGTGTGTGTGTGTGCGTGTGTGTGTGCGTGTGTGTGTGTGTTAGGGTGCGTGTGTGTGTGTGTGTGAGGGTGTGTGGGTGTGTGTGTGTGTGAGGGTGTGGGTGTGTGTGTGTGAGGGTGCGTGTGTGTGTGAGGGTGCGTGTGTGTGTGAGGGTGCGTGTGTGTGTGAGGGTGTGTGAGTGAGGGTGTGTGTATGTGCGTATGCGCGCGTGTATGAGGGTGTGTGTGTGTGTGTGTGTGTGCGTGTGTGTGCGTGTGTGTGTGTCCACATGAGGCTTTGGTATGGAGTATTTTCAGGCCACGGCAGTGATATTGAAGCATGCTCTCTTTAGTCCTTAAAATAAATATGGAGACAGTTGTGTTTCTACAATAGTCGATGTTGACAGGGAGATTTGTCCGACGCACACTCCTCTGGTAGATGTTTTTCAAATGGATTACTGGACGATGTATTAAAACACAAGCTTGATACAAAGGCCTGTGTGCATACAACAGATAGAAAGGACAGCGCAGTGGAAATTGGGTTTTTTGATCCATTTAAAAAGGAAATAAATACAAAATTGAGTATAAATATGTATACAAACATAGGGATTTAAAGTTGGAAATTCAAATTTAAAAATAAATTAAATTAAAGAAATATATTTATAACAAGAATGCATCTGTAATCTGTTTTAATTTTCGCTTCATTTCAATAAGTGTATCACACCATCCGGATCCATAACAGAAACGCATGAGCAGAAAGTATAGCAGCCTGGTTCCCAGAGGCCTGCCGTAATGCGGCTTTGAACATACAGCCTATGGAAAACGATAAGCCGCCACCATTATAAAAACGAGGGTATACAACTGCGGACGGGAGACCTTGAACTGCACACACGGTCAAATACTGAGCCGGAGCCTAGATGAGATGTGTGTATGTGCACGACGCCATAGAATGTAAATTCTATGGACTGGATGGAGAGAGAGGAAGAAGATTCCCATGTTTACGATGAAAGCCAAACGGTCGTATAAAAGCAGAGAAGGTCATGGACAGGTTGGACATATTGAGCATTGTGAATAGAAGATGACCGTCACTGGGTACTCGGGGAAACTGCTAACATGCTAACAGATGGTTAGCATCCGTGGTTTGCATAGTGTTGCTGCTGTTTGGATTTTAAAAGTAGTGAACTATGTTAAAGGCAATCAACCCCGCAGAAAGATTCAGGAGTCTGGTTAATAACGCGTCAACGCAAACAATTATTAACGCCACTAATTATTTTAACGCGATTAACGCATGTGTATTTTTTGTCCCTCGGCCGCCCCGTAGCTTCAGAGCGCATCGAGTTTAAAATACCATCTACCAGCTGATGCCGACAGCCCCGCTCCTGCCGCCCGCTTGCAGCAGACCACACTTCCACGCTCACCGGCAGGCACCGACTGGCCATCGGGAGGACCGGGAGGGTGTGTGTGTGTGTGTGGCGCGAGCGAGCGAGAGAGAACGCCCACACCTTACGTGTATTGTTGTTGTTAGCATCTGGTGCTAGCTAGCGCGCTAACGGATATAAGGAGCTGTTTCAATGAAAACAGAGGAGCGACATTTCGCTGAGCACTCGACTTGATGCAGGAAGCAGACAGCGGGACGTTGGAGGAAAACTCAGCTCGGATAGCCCAACATGATTGCAGCGTCCAGGCAACACACACACACACACACACACACACACACACACACACACACACACACACACACACACACACACACACACACACACACACACACACACACACACACACACACACCACACACACACACACACACACACACACACACACACACACACACACACACACACACACACACACACACACACACTGATGAGAGTATTACAAACTTGAAAAATATGGAACATTTAGAACAGATAAAAAATGTACGATTAATTCGCGATTAACCATTTTAATCGACCGACAGCTCTAATCTAAAGACCTTCAAACTATACCAACGTGTCCAAATACAGATCCGAGTCTCGGTCAGACGGGTAAACAGAGACTCCATCTTTGTGATGTGAAAACACTAAAGCGTGGAAACCGGCCTAAACGGACGCCAACCGATTCTTTTTCGATACTTTTCTTTTATTATTTTCATGATCAATACAATTGTAGTCAGACACCTGAACATCAGCAGGAGAGGACTCTTTAAAGTAGAGACACTACATACTGATATACACCTGAACATCAGCAGGAGAGGACTCTTTAAAGTAGAGACACTACATACTGATATACACCTGAACATCAGCAGGAGAGGACTCTTTAAAGTAGAGACACTACATACTGATATACACCTGAACATCAGCAGGAGAGGACTCTTTAAAGTAGAGACACTACATACTGATATACACCTGAACATCAGCAGGAGAGGACTCTTTAAAGTAGAGACACTACATGCTGATATACACCTGAGCATCAGCAGGAGAGGACTCTTTAAAGTAGAGACACTACATACTGATATACACCTGAACATCAGCAGGAGAGGACTCTTTAAAGTAGAGACACTACATACTGATATACACCTGAAGATCAGCAGGAGAGGACTCTTTAAAGTAGAGACACTACACACTGATATACACCTGAACATCAGCAGGAGAGGACTCTTTAAAGTAGAGACACTACATACTGATATACACCTGAACATCAGCAGGAGAGGACTCTTTAAAGTAGAGACACTACATACTGATACACACCTGGACATCAGCAGGAGAGGACTCTTTAAAGTAGAGACACTACACACTGATATACACCTGAACATCAGCAGGAGAGGACTCTTTAAAGTAGAGACACTACATACTGATATACACCTGAACATCAGCAGGAGAGGACTCTTTAAAGTAGAGACACTACATACTGATATACACCTGAAGATCAGCAGGAGAGGACTCTTTAAAGTAGAGACACTACACACTGATATACACCTGAACATCAGCAGGAGAGGACTCTTTAAAGTAGAGACACTACATACTGATACACACCTGGACATCAGCAGGAGAGGACTCTTTAAAGTAGAGACACTACACACTGATATACACCTGAACATCAGCAGGAGAGGACTCTTTAAAGTAGAGACACTACATACTGATATACACCTGAACATCAGCAGGAGAGGACTCTTTAAAGTAGAGACACTACATACTGATATACACCTGAAGATCAGCAGGAGAGGACTCTTTAAAGTAGAGACACTACACACTGATATACACCTGAACATCAGCAGGAGAGGACTCTTTAAAGTAGAGACACTACATACTGATACACACCTGGACATCAGCAGGAGAGGACTCTTTAAAGTAGAGACACTACATACTGATATACACCTGAACATCAGCAGGAGAGGACTCTTTAAAGTAGAGACACTCCATACTGATATACACCTGAACATCAGCAGGAGAGGACTCTTTAAAGTAGAAACACTACGTACTGGTTAACCATCACTGCCGGGTACAAAGTAGTGAAATGAACAGCAGCTTTCTTTTGGAATAGGATATTCAGTCTGTACCTCGGCTTTCAAACTAGCAAAGCATGTCCTCTCACATTCATCTTTCCAGCCGAATGCAGTACATCTCAGGATATATCAGAGGCAACTCCTGACTTCTGATTTATATTTAAGGAGCAGCTACGAGTCAGCAGGCTTTCTAAGTGTAGCGTAGTGACAGCCGCTCGCTCGGCCCACGCTGCCGTCTGGCCATTAAACTGACATGTTGTCATATTTAGAACAAGTGTTTTGCACTGTTTGAATTGAACCTGAGCTCTCCTGCACTTATCTACACTGCATCCGTGACCTATAATCATGTGTTTAATATGTGATGCTGATTTCAGCTATTTATACAGCAACCCGGATACAAATAATATTCTGGATACTACGGTGGCAAACTGGTGCACGCGCGCTACTCAAAAGGCTTGTGACACATCTCCAACTTGAGGAAACATGCGTAGCGTTTACTAAAAGCAGCAAATACAAAACGCTGCAAGAAGCTCAAAACACAACGGAGACTAGGGGACACTAAAGAGTGACGCACACAGCTGTCTCTGTCTCACAGTTAGTCGTCTCATAACTGTAAGTGTTTGTCAGTAGGGCTACTAGGGGTGTAACGGTACACTTACCGAAATTATTCGATACGGGCCCTTCGGTTCGGTACACGTGTTTCCCGAAGTGTACCGAACGCATATAACGGTAAACGTTATATGCGTCCCAGCATTCAGAGTAATTTGCTCCCATTGGGTTCAACGCGTCACAGAGCGAGCAAGTCATTTCATTGGATGAGAGGCATACTATGAGAGCTGGTCACAGGGATGCGTTCAAATGTAGTCAGTAATTTGAGGAACTGTCGAAACGGCGAACGCAGATAAAGTTGAGCTGAAAATCCTCCAGCATCGTTGAAGTCTCCGGTTTGGGAACATTCTGGTTTCGCAGTTACGTCCAAGGATGACGGACAAAGACAGGTGGACCGAACCAAAGCTGTTTGTCGGCATTGCTCAACTAACATTGGTTACGCGGCTGGAAATACATCAAGCGTGCACACTCTTGAAAAGGCATCACCAAAAAAATATTAAAAAAAATATGAAATGTAAAAAAAAATTATTTAATTTTTGTTTAAAAATATTTTTATTTTTAATGAACGAGGTAAATATCATACAATTGGTATCAGTAAAATGTATAATCTACAATAAAATCTCGTTTAAAATTGTGTTACGATGTCTAAAGTTACTGATAAGTCACCTGTTTCCTGCCTGGCCTTGCCCGGCATTGGTTTATCATTACGGTGCAGAGCCCCCGAGCCAAACAGCAGCAACCAGCACAAAAGTCTCAAGAGTAACTGTGCCGCCGAAACGTAATTTCAGCCAATCAGCGCGTCAAATATATTGGTCACGAGGGCGCTCACGTTGGCTCCCACGTTGGCGCCCACGTTGACGCCCACGTTGGCGCCCACGTTGGCGCCCACGTTGGCGCCCACGTTGGCGCCCACGTTGCTTACGTGCGTTGACGTGAGTTGTTTTTTAGACTTGTGAGTAACCAAGGTGACGCTAGTAGTTGGATGAGAATGGCTTTGTGTGCAGGTGGAGTCGCCGGAACCTCGGTCCGCACCCAATTCCGTGCAAGAGCCACTCTCCAATCCTTTTGAAAGGAGAAGTTTGGGAGATAAATTGATACTTAAAGACCTTGGACCGGACCAACCCGATTTGTATATATCACAGCGGGCTCGTGAAAAAGACAAAACGTATCAACGAGGCTTCTCACACGGCTAGCTGGATGCAAACAGGTAAATGCTGTCTTTTGTTTCCCATGCTTGCTCTTCAAACAGCCGGGGACAGATACGATCTGTTCAGAAACTAGACAAAAGTTAAACAAGTACAAACCACAGACTGCCTGTGTCATGGCGAATACAGTCGCTGGTTTATTTATGTCTGTAGGCCGTTGTTGCGAGTGTGGACGGTCGGAGCATATGCAACGTGAGCTTAGCCAATCTCCATTCAGAAAACACGCATTTAAAAGAAGGGTGTTTCTCTGCCGTCTGTCTGCAGACTCAAAGCATTAATTCATGGTTCTTACTAACCGGTATCAGTGTGTTGTTACGTCGGCATCATTTAGAAACGTGTACTACAATTAAATCACGGTAACATATGTTCATCTTGTTGTAGTTGTAGCTGCCTTGCCAGCGATTCTCTCTCTAGTTTAGCATGCTCAGCCCGACTCAGCCCGGTTGTTCCTGGCCCTAGAACCACGATTTTGTGGGGCCAGAAAAAAGGTGAATTAGGACCCGCTAACCGGTACTAGGCCAAGTGGAAGCGCAACCAAAAACGGGCCCCGCACGGCTCGGCACTGTCTGTGTCATGGCGAATACAGTCGCTGGTTTATTTATGTCTGTAGGCCGTTGTTATGAGTGTGGAGTGAGCAGATACAACGTTAGCTTAGCCTGGTCGACCCGATCTTCATTCAGAAAAAACGCATTTTAAAAGGTGTTTCTCTGCCGTCTGTCTGCAGACTCGTCAAAGCATTAATTCATGGTTTTTACTAACCGGTATCAGCGTGTTGTTACGTCGGCATCATTTAGAAACGTGTATTACAATTTAATCACGGTCAAATATGTTCATCTTGTTGTAGTTGTAGCCCCCTGGCCAGCGTGTCTTGTTTGAATGATGCGAGTAAACACAGCTGGCAGCCGCGTTGAAACTCGAGCGTTTAGAGCGAATATTCGCATCGCGTCCGGTCTGAACGCAGCATTAAAGCGAGCTCCGCGCTGCACTGGAAACGCACCATTACATCACCAGAAGTCCTGATTTAAGGGGTCATTTGTCCCTAAAAAATGTTTTACTCACTCTATCAATAGCTCCACCAGCCGCCACTGGCGTCACTCTTTAGTGTCCCCTGGTCTCCCAGCTGTGTGCGTCACTCTTTAGTGTCCCCTGGTCTCCCAGCTGTGTGCGTCACTCTCTAGTGTCCCCTGGTCTCCCAGCTGTGTGCGTCACTCTTTAGTGTCCCCTGGTCTCCCAGCTGTGTGCGTCACTCTTTAGTGTCCCCTGGTCTCCCAGCTGTGTGCGTCACTCTTTAGTGTCCCCTGGTCTCCCAGCTGTGTGCGTCACTCTTTAGTGTCCCCTGGTCTCCCAGCTGTGTGCGTCACTCTTTAGTGTCCCCTGGTCTCCCAGCTGTGTGCGTCACTCTTTAGTGTCCCCTGGTCTCCCAGCTGTGTGCGTCACTCTTTAGTGTCCCCTGGTCTCCCAGCTGTGTGCGTCACTCTTTAGTGTCCCCTGGTCTCCCAGCTGTGTGCGTCACTCTTTAGTGTCCCCTGGTCTCCCAGCTGTGTGCGTCACTCTTTAGTGTCCCCTGGTCTCCCAGCTGTGTGCGTCACTCTTTAGTGTCCCCTGGTCTCCCAGCTGTGTGCGTCACTCTTTAGTGTCCCCTGGTCTCCCAGCTGTGTGCGTCACTCTTTAGTGTCCCCTGGTCTCCCAGCTGTGTGCGTCACTCTTTAGTGTCCCCTGGTCTCCCAGCTGTGTGCGTCACTCTTTAGTGTCCCCTGGTCTCCCAGCTGTGTGCGTCACTCTTTAGTGTCCCCTGGTCTCCCAGCTGTGTGCGTCACTCTTTAGTGTCCCCTGGTCTCCCAGCTGTGTGCGTCACTCTTTAGTGTCCCCTGGTCTCCCAGCTGTGTGCGTCACTCTTTAGTGTCCCCTGGTCTCCCAGCTGTGTGCGTCACTCTTTAGTGTCCCCTGGTCTCCCAGCTGTGTGCGTCACTCTTTAGTGTCCCCTGGTCTCCAGCTGTGTGCGTCACTCTTTAGTGTCCCCTGGTCTCCCAGCTGTGTGCGTCACTCTTTAGTGTCCCCTGGTCTCCCAGCTGTGTGCGTCACTCTTTAGTGTCCCCTGGTCTCCCAGCTGTGTGCGTCACTCTTTAGTGTCCCTGGTCTCCCAGCTGTGTGCGTCACTCTTTAGTGTCCCCTGGTCTCCCAGCTGTGTGCGTCACTCTTTAGTGTCCCCTGGTCTCCCAGCTGTGTGCGTCACTCTTTAGTGTCCCCTGGTCTCCCAGCTGTGTGCGTCACTCTTTAGTGTCCCCTGGTCTCCCAGCTGTGTGCGTCACTCTTTAGTGTCCCCTGGTCTCCAGCTGTGTGCGTCACTCTTTAGTGTCCCCTGGTCTCCCAGCTGTGTGCGTCACTCTTTAGTGTCCCCTGGTCTCCCAGCTGTGTGCGTCACTCTTTAGTGTCCCCTGGTCTCCCAGCTGTGTGCGTCACTCTTTAGTGTCCCCTGGTCTCCCAGCTGTGTGCGTCACTCTTTAGTGTCCCCTGGTCTCCCAGCTGTGTGCGTCACTCTTTAGTGTCCCCTGGTCTCCCAGCTGTGTGCGTCACTCTTTAGTGTCCCCTGGTCTCCCAGCTGTGTGCGTCACTCTTTAGTGTCCCCTGGTCTCCCAGCTGTGTGCGTCACTCTTTAGTGTCCCCTGGTCTCCCAGCTGTGTGTGTCACTCTTTAGTGTCCCCTGGTCTCCCAGCTGTGTGCGTCACTCTTTAGTGTCCCCCTGGTCTCCCAGCTGTGTGCGTCACTCTTTAGTGTCCCCTGGTCTCCCAGCTGTGTGCGTCACTCTTTAGTGTCCCCTGGTCTCCCAGCTGTGTGCGTCACTCTTTAGTGTCCCCTGGTCTCCCAGCTGTGTGCGTCACTCTTTAGTGTCCCCTGGTCTCCCAGCTGTGTGCGTCACTCTTTAGTGTCCCCTGGTCTCCCAGCTGTGTGCGTCACTCTTTAGTGTCCCCTGGTCTCCCAGCTGTGTGCGTCACTCTTTAGTGTCCCCTGGTCTCCAGCTGTGTGCGTCACTCTTTAGTGTCCCCTGGTCTCCCAGCTGTGTGCGTCACTCTTTAGTGTCCCCTGGTCTCCCAGCTGTGTGCGTCACTCTTTAGTGTCCCCTGGTCTCCCAGCTGTGTGCGTCACTCTTTAGTGTTCCCTGGTCTCCCAGCTGTGTGCGTCACTCTTTAGTGTCCCCTGGTCTCCCAGCTGTGTGCGTCACTCTTTAGTGTCCCCTGGTCTCCCAGCTGTGTGCGTCACTCTTTAGTGTCCCCTGGTCTCCCAGCCGTGTGCGTCACTCTTTAGTGTCCCCTGGTCTCCAGCTGTGTGCGTCACTCTTTAGTGTCCCTGG
>CM070497.1:36915210-36942710 GCA_036324585.1 Champsocephalus esox
AGGGCTTTGTAGGCGAGAAGAAGAATTTTAAATTCTATCCTGTGTTCTATAGGGAGCCAGTGTAAGGCAGCCAGAACAGGAGTAATGTGGTCCCTTTTCCTAACTCTGGTTAGTACACGAGCCGCAGCATTTTGAATCAGCTGAAGCGACTTGACTGACTTCTTGGTACTCCCTGATAGTAAAGAGTTACAATAATCCAGCCTCGAAGTAACAAATGCATGGACTAGTTTCTCTGCATCGTTTTGAGGCAAGATATGCCTGATTTTTGCAATGTTACGAAGATGGAAGTAGGCGGTCCTTGAAATTGATTTTATGTGGGCGTTAAAGGATAAATCCTGATCAAATATAACACCAAGATTCCTTACAGTCTCACTGGAGGCCAAATTAATGCCATCCATAGTTAGTATATCTTTAGATAATTTGTTTCGTAGATTCTTCGGGCCAAGTACAATAACTACAGTTTTGGTCGTGTTTAACATCAAAAAGTTTAAGGTCATCCACGTTTTTAAGTCCTTAAGGCAGTCTTGAATTTTATTTAGATGATTAATTTCATCAGGCTTAATTGATTAATATAGTTGAGTATCATCCGCATAACAATGAAAGTTTACAGAATGATTCCTTATAATACTGCCTAACGGAAGCATATATAATGTGAACAAAATAGGTCCGAGCACTGAGCCCTGTGGCACTCCATGGCTAACTTTGGTTTGCGTGGAAGATTCATCGTTAACACGTACAAACTGAGAGCGTTCAGATAGATAGGACCTAAACCAGCCTAAAGCAGTTCCCTGTATGCCAACCAAGTGCTCTAGTCTTTGCAATAGGATATCATGGTCGATAGTATCAAATGCAGCACTGAGATCGAGCAAAACAAGAATAGAGACAAGTCCCTTGTCTGAGGCTATTAGAATATAATTTGTGACTTTAACCAGAGCTGTCTCTGTGCTATGATACATACTGATATACACCTGAACATCAGCAGGAGAGGACTCTTTAAAGTAGAGACACTACATACTGATATACACCTGAACATCAGCAGGAGAGGACTCTTTAAAGTAGAGACACTACGTACTGATATACACCTGAACATCAGCAGGAGAGGACTCTTTAAAGTAGAGACACTACATACTGATATACACCTGAACATCAGCAGGAGAGGACTCTTTAAAGTAGAGACACTACATACTGATATACACCTGAACATCAGCAGGAGAGGACTCTTTAAAGTAGAGACACTACGTACTGATATACACCTGAACATCAGCAGGAGAGGACTCTTTAAAGTAGAGACACTACGTACTGATATACACCTGAACATCAGCAGGAGAGGACTCTTTAAAGTAGAGACACTATGTACTGATATACACCTGAACATCAGCAGGAGAGGACTCTTTAAAATAGAGACACTACATACTGATATACACCTGACCATCATCAGGAGAGGACTCTTTAAAGTAGAGACACTACATACTGTGGGAAATCGGGTTGGCTTCACATTATTCCTGCGGCTTGGATTAAATGATAGATCTCCTTTCACCCCTCCCTCAAGGTCCAAAGTAGGTTTATTGATCGGTTTACTCAAATAATCCACAACGGGGGAAAAGGAAAACAAAATAACTAATATTGATTTTTGACGGCTTGTTTCTAATTAAAGAGCGGAATAACTACCGGAGGGCCGGGGATGAAAGAGGATTATGAGGATGAGGATGTCTTCTTCTTCCTGTCCGTGCACATTAATATCTTCCTGTGCCAGATGTTAGCTGTTTAACAGAGCAGGTGTGCCATAACACGTGTGTGTAGAAGCTGAATACTGATGTGAGACAAGACAACACAGCAATAGAAAGGAGAGAAATGTAGAGGGTGGCAGAGAGAGGAGAATTAAAGGAGTGTTGGGAAAAGATTATAAAAAGATTTTAATCTCGCGCCAGGCCGTACCCATATCCGCAGCAGGTCTCCAAGGTGAACAGCCTCTGGCATGTTAGATCAAGGTATGTACAGGACAGGATTTTTTGTTATGATTTGGCGCCCCCTGCTGGTTGGAAAGCTGATATTGCAACTTGTAAAAAGTGCTGGGACACATCTGCTGTATAGATTTAATCAGACATACAAAGTCTTCCCCATTGTTCGTAGAAATAATAGTGTGACAATAAAATATCATTCATCAGTGAACTCTCAAACTTGTACGATGTGAGGGTCTAAGGACAGAGGGTCTAAGGACAGAGGGTCTGAGGACAGAGGGTCTAAGGACAGAGGGTCTGAGGACAGAGGGTCTAAGGACAGAGGGTCAAAGGACAGAGGGTCTGAGGACAGAGGGTCTGAGGACAGAGGGTCTAAGGACAGAGGGTCTAAGGACAGAGGGTCAAAGGACAGAGGGTCTGAGGACAGAGGGTCTGAGGACAGAGGGTCTAAGGACAGAGGGTCTGAGGACAGTGAGTCAAAGGACAGAGGGTCTGAGGACAGAGGGTCTGAGGACAGAGGGTCTAAAGACAGAGGGTCTGAGGACAGAGGGTCTAAGGACAGAGGGTCTGAGGACAGAGGGTCTAAGGACAGAGGGTCTAAAGACAGAGGGTCTGAGGACAGAGGGTCTAAGGACAGAGGGTCTGAGGACAGAGGGTCTAAGGACAGAGGGTCTGAGGACAGAGGGTCTAAGGACAAAGGGTCTGAGGACAGAGGGTCAAAGGACAGAGAGTCTGAGGACAGTGAGTCAAAGGACAGAGGGTCTAAGGACAGAGGATCTAAGGACAGAGGGTCTAAGGACAGAGGGTCAAAGGACAGAGGGTCTGAGGACAGAGGGTCTATGGACAGAGGGTCTAAGGACAGGGGGTCTAAGGACAGAGGGTCTGAGGACAGAGGGTCTGAGGACAGAGGGTCAAAGGACAGAGGGTCTAAGGACAGAGGGTCAAAGGACAGAGGGTCTAAGGACAGAGGGTCTGAGGACAGAGGGTCTAAGGACAGAGGGTCTGAGGACAGAGGGTCTGAGGATAGAGGGTCTGAGGACAGTGAGTCAAAGGACAGAGGGTCTAAAGACAGAGGGTCTAAGGACAGAGGGTCTGAGGACAGAGGGTCTGAGGACAGAGGGTCTAAGGATAGAGGGTCTGAGGACAGTGAGTCAAAGGACAGAGGGTCTGAGGACAGAGGGTCTCAGGACAGAGGGTCTATGGACAGAGGGTCTAAGGACAGAGGGTCTAAGGATAGAGGGTCTGAGGACAGAGGGTCTAAGGATAGAGGGTCTGAGGACAGAGGGTCAAAGGACAGAGGGTCTAAGGACAGAGGGTCTAAGGGCAGAGGGTCTGAGGACAGAGGGTCTGAGGACAGAGGGTCTAAGGATAGAGGGTCTGAGGACAGAGGGTCTAAGGACAGAGGGTCTAAGGACAGAGGGTCTGAGGACAGAGGGTCTAAGGATAGAGGGTCTGAGGACAGTAAGGGTCAAAGGACAGAGGGTCTAAGGACAGAGGGTCTAAGGACAGAGGGTCTGAGGACAGAGGGTCTAAGGACAGAGGGTCAAAGGACAGAGGGTCTAAGGACAGAGGGTCTGAGGACAGAGGGTCTAAGGATAGAGGGTCAAAGGACAGAGGGTCTAAGGACAGTGGGTCTAAAGGACAGAGGGTCTGAGGACAGAGGGTCTGAGGACAGAGGGTCTAAGGACAGAGGGTCAAAGGACAGAGGGTCTAAGGACAGAGGGTCAAAGGACAGAGGGTCTGAGGAGAGAGGGTCTGAGGACAGAGGGTCTAAGGACAGAGGGTCTAAGGACAGAGAGTCTAAGGACAGAGGGTCTGAGGACAGAGGGTCTGAGGACAGAGGGCCTGAGGACAGAGGGTCTGAGGACAGAGGGTCTGAGGACAGAGGGTATGAGGACAGAGGGTCTGAGGACAGAGGGTCTGAGGACAGAGGGTCTAAGGACAGAGGGTCAGAGGACAGAGGGTCTGAGGACAGAGGGTCTAAGGACAGAGGGTCAAAGGACAGAGGGTCTGAGGACAGAGGGCCTGAGGACAGAGGGTCTGAGGACAGAGGGTATGAGGACAGAGAGTCTGAGGACAGAGGGTCTGAGGACAGAGGGTCTAAGGACAGAGGGTCAGAGGACAGAGGGTCTGAGGACAGAGGGTCTAAGGACAGAGGTCTAAGGACAGAGGGTCTAAGGACAGAGGGTCTGAGGACAGAGGGTCTGAGGACAGAGGGCCTGAGGACAGAGGGTCTGAGGACAGAGGGTCTGAGGACAGAGGGTCTGAGGACAGAGGGTCTGAGGACAGAGGGCCTGAGGACAGAGGGTCTGAGGACAGAGGGTCTGAGGACAGAGGGTCTGAGGACAGAGGGTCTAAGGACAGAGGGTCTAAGGACAGAGGGTCTGAGGACAGAGGGTCTGAGGACAGAGGGCCTGAGGACAGAGGGTCTGAGGACAGAGGGTCTGAGGACAGAGGGTCTGAGGACAGAGGGTATGAGGACAGAGGGTCTGAGGACAGAGGGTCTGAGGACAGAGGGTCTAAGGACAGAGGGTCAGAGGACAGAGGGTCTGAGGACAGAGGGTCTAAGGACAGAGGGTCTAAGGACAGAGGGTCTAAGGACAGAGGGTCTGAGGACAGAGGGTCTGAGGACAGAGGGTCTAAGGACAGAGGGTCAAAGGACAGAGGGTCTGAGGACAGAGGGTCTGAGGACAGAGGGTATGAGGACAGAGAGTCTGAGGACAGAGGGCCTGAGGACAGAGGGTCTGAGGACAGAGGGTCTGAGGACAGAGGGTCTGAGGACAGAGGGTCTAAGGACAGAGGGTCAAAGGACAGAGGGTCTGAGGACAGAGGGCCTGAGGACAGAGGGCCTGAGGACAGAGGGTCTGAGGACAGAGGGTCTGAGGACAGAGGGTATGAGGACAGAGAGTCTGAGGACAGAGGGTCTGAGGACAGAGGGTCTAAGGACAGAGGGTCAGAGGACAGAGGGTCTAAGGACAGAGGGTCTAAGGACAGAGGGTCAGAGGACAGAGGGTCTGAGGACAGAGGGTCTGAGGACAGAGGGTCTAAGGACAGAGGGTCAAAGGACAGAGGGTCTGAGGACAGAGGGCCTGAGGACAGAGGGTCTGAGGACAGAGGGTCTGAGGACAGAGGGTCAAAGGACAGAGGGTCTGAGGACAGAGGGTCTGAGGACAGAGGGTCTAAGGACAGAGGGTCAAAGGACAGAGGGTCTGAGGACAGAGGGTCTGAGGACAGAGGGTCTAAGGACAGAGGGTCTAAGGACAGAGGGTGTCGTATTGTCATACTGATATTCTGTATATAAATAAACATTGACTGATTGGTTAATTGGTTGATTGGTTGAAACTGTTCCTTTTTTACCAAACATTGTTTATTTGTTCAGCTGACACAGAAATGGTTTTAACCTGACATTGCAGAGCCTCCCCACCAGGGGGCAGCAGAGTGTAACCAGCAACACCCTGATGTGACAGCATGATCATCCCTGCATGGAGTTCCGCTCATGTAGAAGAGTGTGTACAATCCTACCATGCCGTATTCAATGGTTTAATCCCGTTACACCTGTTTGTGTTCCTGAATCAGGACAGTATCTCGATAACACCAGACAAATAACATCTATAGGAATTTCTCAAAGAAGGAAAGTTCCTGAAAAGACGAGCGAGTCGAGTTTTTTTGTACGTGTTCAGAGAGTATTCTAAATCATTCTGTATATTTCGTGTTTAGATGCTCCTCTGAATATACGTCTTTTACCGAGAATATGTTGGTTTTAAATCAGAATGGTTTATTTGTATTACATTTTTCAAGTAATTTTGTAATTGACTGTCAAAATGTACTCAGATCTTGTACTTGAGTAAAAGTAGAAGTACTCAGATATTGTACTTGAGTAGAAGTAGAAGTACTTTGATCTTGTTCTTGAGTAAAAGTAGAAGTACTCAGATATTGTTCTTGAGTAAAAGTAGAAGTACTCAGAACTTGTACTTGAGTAGAAGTACTCAGATCTTGTACTTGAGTAAATGTAGAAGTACTCAGGTCTTGTTCTTGAGTAAAAGTAGAAGTACTCAGATCTTGTTCTTGAGTAAAAGTAGAAGTACTCAGATCTTGTACTTGAGTAAAAGTAGAAGTACTCAGATCTTGTACTTGAGTAGAAGTACTCAGAACTTGTACTTGAGTAGAAGTACTCAGATATTGTTCTTGAGTAAAAGTAGAAGTACTCAGGTCTTGTTCTTGAGTAAAAGTAGAAGTACTCAGAACTTGTACTTGAGTAGAAGTACTCAGATCTTGTACTTGAGTAAATGTAGAAGTACTCAGATCTTGTTCTTGAGTAAAAGTAGAAGTACTCAGATCTTGTTCTTGAGTAAAAGTAGAAGTACTCAGATCTTGTACTTGAGTAAAAGTAGAAGTACTCAGATCTTGTACTTGAGTAGAAGTACTCAGAACTTGTACTTGAGTAGAAGTACTCAGATCTTGTACTTGAGTAAATGTAGAAGTACTCTGATATTGTACTTGAGTAAAAGTAGAAGTACTCAGATCTTGTACTTGAGTAAAAGTAGAAGTACTCAGGTCTTGTACTTGAGTAAAAGTAGAAGTACTCAGATCTTGTACTTGAGTAAAAGTAGAAGTACTCAGATCTTGTTCTTGAGTAAAAGTAGAAGTACTCTGATCTTGTACTTGAGTAAAAGTAGAAGTACTCTGATCTTGTTCTTGAGTAAAAGTAGAAGTACTCAGATCTTGTACTTGAGTAAAAGTAGAAGTACTCAGATCTTGTTCTTGAGTAAAAGTAGAAGTACTCAGATCTTGTTCTTGAGTAAAAGTAGAAGTACTCAGATCTTGTTCTTGAGTAAAAGTAGAAGTACTCAGATCTTGTACTTGAGTAAAAGTAGAAGTACTCAGATCTGTACTTGAGTCAAAGTAGAAGTACTCAGATCTTGTACTTGAGTCAAAGTAGAAGTACTCAGATATTGTACTTGAGTAAAAGTAGAAGTGCTCAGGACTTGTACTTGAGTACAAGTAGAAGTACTCAGATCTTGTACTTGAGTAAAAGTAGGCGTAGTACTTTGTAGACTGCAGGGTAGCTGGTGAAGGAGCAGCTAGTCTGAAGTACTTTGTAGACTGCAGGGTAGCTGGTGGAGGTGCAGCTAGTCTGAAGTACTTTGTAGACTGCAGGGTAGCTGGTGGAGGTGCAGCTAGTCTGAAGTACTTTGTAGACTGCAGGGTAGCTGGTGGAGGTGCAGCTAGTCTGAAGTACTTTGTAGACTGCAGGGTAGCTGGTGGAGGAGCAGCTAGTCTGAAGTACTTTGTAGACTGCAGGGTAGCTGGTGGAGGTGCAGCTAGTCTGAAGTACTTTGTAGACTGCAGGGTAGCTGGTGAAGGAGCAGCTAGTCTGAAGTACTTTGTAGACTGCAGGGTAGCTGGTGGAGGTGCAGCTAGTCTGAAGTACTTTGTAGACTGCAGGGTAGCTGGTGGAGGTGCAGCTAGTCTGAAGTACTTTGTAGACTGCAGGGTAGCTGGTGGAGGTGCAGCTAGTCTGAAGTACTTTGTAGACTGCAGGGTAGCTGGTGGAGGTGCAGCTAGTCTGAAGTACTTTGTAGACTGCAGGGTAGCTGGTGGAGGTGCAGCTAGTCTGAAGTACTTTGTAGACTGCAGGGTAGCTGGTGGATTTACTCCAGGTGGAACTAAAGTCTGATTCAACACTTGGTTAGATTTACCATCATTCATCCAGATCTGTGAAGTAACTAAATATACTAAATACATGTAGTGGAGTAGAAGTACAGAGTAGCAGTTCAATGGAAATACGCAGTGTCTCAACCTTGTACTGAAGTACAGTACTCGAGCACTTCCCACCTCTGCTAACAGGACTGTAAGCCGACTTGTCTCCAATGTAAAACAGAGCTAGCTTCAGGCTCAACCGGATATATGAGCATGACACATGTTGTGGTCATTGTTAAAAGAAACGACTCTGACAGCGCAGTAGCATAACATGGTACTTAAATACTTGACTATATGTACGTAGTTACTTCCCACCGCTGTTGTTTACAGAGTGTACACTGATGGTAGCTTGCTAAAGGTTGGATCTAAATCTCTCTTATTTATCTCCTGATACCCCCCCCCCATCTGTCACAGCTGCAGCCTCCCAGAAATCTGACGCGTTCTTCGCATTTCCTGCAGCACGAGAGCCGGAGACAGCAGTCTCGTTCCGGGCGGGAGGCATCCAGAGGTCTGTCCACGGGAAGTCAACATCAGGCCGTGCACCGAGGACCGGGAACCCCCCTTTACCTCCCCGTGATCCGCCCCTCCTCTGCGGCTCTGTGCTCGCTGCAGTCCGGCTGAATCTCCCCACACGCACCGGTCCTCTGGAGCCTCACAGCCCGGCTCACGGGGCGATGAAACCCGGGCTGTATTCTTCCAGGGAGTCCCGCTGCTGCAGTGTTGTTTAACGAGGATACACATCTGGGGCCTTGTGCGCGTGTGTTGTTGTGGCCGTGCACGTCTGAGGAACGCTGCCCCTGGTTATCTGTTGCTGCAGATCATTTTTTGACAAGTGTAAGGGGAGTGCGAGCTTGTGTTAAATGTGGGTTTCTCTCCGTTGGTATTCCGCTGGAAGGACTTCTGGCTGCAGGACCACCGGTCGAAACGCTAACTCTGATGACAAACTGTTTTTGAAGGAGGTATATTTGGATCTGTCTGCGTTGTATTCCAAGAGCAGCACCGCTCAACCGCGATCTGATGAAAACATGTGCACTGCGTAATTACTCCACTGAGGATCGCTGCCAGTGTGTGTCTGGATAACCCTGGGTGTGTACTCTCCACTGGAAACAAGTAGTAAGCAGTAGTGTGTTGGAGACCCTCTGCCATGGTGGTCTTCAACGGGCAGCTGAAGATCCGGATCCGCGAGGCTCTGGATCTGAAGCCCACGGCCTGGTCTCTGCGTCACGCCGTCGGCCCGAAGACCCAGAGCTTCCTCCTGGACACGTACATCGCCCTGAACGTGGATGATTCCCGCGTGGGGCAGACCTCCACCAAGCAGAAGACCAACAGCCCGAACTGGAACCATGAGTTCTGCACGGAGGTGCGCGAGGGCCGGAGGCTCGAGCTCTCCGTGTTCCACGACGCGCCGATCGGATGCGACGACTTCGTGGCGAACTGCATCATCCAGTTCGAAGACATCCTGCACAGCGGGAGCAAGCACTTCGAGAACTGGGTGAGATGCTGCGAGGCCGCGAGGAGCAGCCACTCTGAGGGGTTAGTGAAGCCGTGAGAGTAGGAGTCCAGAGGGTAGCAATACTCTGGTCCGCGTGGAGTCCTGCATTCAAAGCGTTAAGTAGTCAAAGTCAACTTTACTGTCTGTCTCTCAGTGTGTGTACAGACACAGAGATCGAAATGACGTTTCCCACAATCCCGAAAACAAAAACAAATGTTTATAAAAATATGTATGCAAATATATAATACACAATCAAAATACCCATGTATACATATGCACACATTAAGACCTAAATAAAAGCACAACAATCAACAACATAACAGTCACTTCAATATCTTTGAGTATATCTTGTAGGCTACTTGAGTACAAGTAGAAGTACTCAGGTCTTTGAGTACAAGTAGAAGTACTCAGGTCTTTGAGTAAAAGTAGAAGTACTCAGGTCTTTGAGTAAAAGTAGAAGTACTCAGGTCTTTGAGTAAAAGTAGAAGTACTCAGGTCTTTGAGTAAAAGTAGAAGTACTCAGGTCTTTGAGTAAAAGTAGAAGTACTCAGGTCTTGTACTTGACTAAATGTAGAAGTACCAGAGTGTAGGAATACAATGTTACAAGTCAAAGTCCTGCATTCAAAATGTTACTCAAGTAAAAGTAGAAGTACTCAGATGTTGTACTTGAGTAAAAGTAGAAGTACTCAGGTCTTGTACTTAGTAAAAGTAGAAGTACTCTGATCTTTTAGTAAAATTAGAAGTACTCAGATCTTTGAGTAAAAGTAGAAGTACTCAGGTCTTGTACTTAGTAAAAGTAGAAGTACTCAGATCTTGTACTTGAGTAAAAGTAGAAGTACTCTGATCTTTTAGTAAAATTAGAAGTACTCAGATATTTGAGTAAAAGTAGAAGTACGCAGGTCTTGTCTTTGAGTAAAAGTAGAAGTACTCAGGTCTTTGAGTAAAAGTAGAAGTACTCAGGTCTTTGAGTAAAAGTAGAAGTACTCAGGTCTTTGAGTAAAAGTAGAAGTACTCAGGTCTTGTACTTGACTAAAAGTAGAAGTACCAGAGTGTAGGAATACAATGTTACAAGTTAAAGTCCTGCATTCAAAATATTTTGGCAGTGGTGAAAGAAGTACTGAGTACATTTACTCGAGTATTGTTGTACTTGAGTAAAGTACACACACGTCAAAAAAGTACTTGAGTATTTTCATTTAAAGCTACTTTATACTTCTACTCCACTACGTTTCAGAGACTAATATTGTACTTTTCAAAGTTTACATATAAAAACACACGAAGGGATGCAACACTGTATTTTCTTTTAAATATGCACAGTATTTCAAAACGTATGTGAAGTGGCTCTACTTTGACAAACTACAACATTACAATGATTTGACATGTACTTAAAAACCTGTATAGAAGAGCCTTTCTACATACTTGTACTCTTGATACACAAAGTACATCTTACTGACAATTATCATAACACTCCACTCCTGAGATCCTTCACTACTCAATTAGAATCTTACTGGAATTAATCCTTCATGTTTGGTACTGGTCCCAGCTGTGTGCGTCACTCTTTAGTGTCCCCTGGTCTCCCAGCTGTGTGCGTCACTCTTTAGTGTCCCCCTGGTCTCCCAGCTGTGTGCGTCACTCTTTAGTGTCCCCCGTTCTCCCAGCTGCGTGCGTCACTCTTTAGTGTCCCCCGGTCTCCCAGCTGCGTGCGTCACTCTTTAGTGTCCCCCGGTCTCCCAGCTGCGTGCGTCACTCTTTAGTGTCCCCCGGTCTCCCAGCTGTGTGTGTCACTCTTTAGTGTCCCCTGGTCTCCCAGCTGTGTACGTCACTTTTTAGTGTCCCCTGACCACCCAGCTGTGTGCGTCACTCTTTAGTGTCCCCTGGTCTCCCAGCTGTGTGCGTCACTCTTTAGTGTCCCCTGGTCTCCCAGCTGTGTGCGTCACTCTTTAGTGTCCCCTGGTCTCCCAGCTGTGTGCGTCAGTCTTTAGTGTCCCCTGGTCTCCCAGCTGTGTACGTCACTTTTTAGTGTCCCCTGACCACCCAGCTGTGTGCGTCACTCTTTAGTGTCCCCTGGTCTCCCAGCTGTGTGCGTCACTCTTTAGTGTCCCCTGGTCTCCCAGCTGTGTGCGTCACTCTTTAGTGTCCCCTGGTCTCCCAGCTGTGTGCGTCAGTCTTTAGTGTCCCCTGGTCTCCCAACTGTGTGCGTCACTCTTTAGTGTCCCCTGGTCTCCCAGCTGTGTGCGTCACTCTTTAGTGTAATTTCATTTAAAACCTTTATTTATACAGATAAATCCCTTTGAGATCATTGATCTCTTTTCCAGGGAGACCTGCTCAAGTAGTTCCACATGAAATATAAAAGCATAAACAGAACAACAAAAGGACATCACACAGCATCATTTACATAATCATCCACATGAGCAGCCAACAGCTTCCGATTGAGTAGCATCCAACCGAGCTTTAAAAACATTGAGTGGCACCAGATTGTTCGTTTTCCATGTAATCTGCAGACTGTTCCGAGACAGAGGAGCTGCGTCTAAAAGCTGCTTCCCTGAGACAGTCCTAGCAGTTGGCTCATTTAATAAAACCACAGCATTCGATCTCAGGCAGTAGCCACTTACACTTCTCCGAGAGATCAGGAGCAGATGAAGATGGAAGTTTCCCTAACATGGCTTTGTATGTGAAAATGTACCCGTGACTGAGCCTCCGTACAGTTAGTGAAGCAGACCAGCCCTTGCATACAGGGTACAGTGATGGGTTAATGCTTTACAGTTAGTCACACATCTCAGGGCGCTGTGATACACAGCATCTAACTGGACCAGGCAATGGGCAGGTGCATTCATATAGACCAGATCCCCAGAGTCCAGCACAGGTCAAAGGTCACAGTGACTAGCCTTTACCTGGCCTCAAGCGAGAAACAGGAATGTTCCTGTAGAACACGGGTGTCAAGCTCTGTGGCCCGGGGGCCACAGAGCTTGCAAAAAATATAATATGTTTATTATACGGTTACATGCTACAGAAGCACGTTGCCCATGAACTACATGTCCCACAATGCATCTCAAATATGACTTTTTCTCAGAATTTGCCTTTTTTTCTTCAAAATATGCATTTTTTCATAGAATTCCTTTTTCTCAGAATTAGATTTTTATTTCTGTCACTTCTATTTCTTTTTCCTCCAGAATTTGGCTTTTCTTTTTAAATCATTTTGGGACATACGCACTGAAAAGACTTGCAATTATTTGCCCTGCACTTCTGCTTTCAGACGTAGTTAATTATGAAGTTATTACCCTATCCGATGATAATCCAATGCAGAGGCAATGATGTAATATAATACATTATTTTATATATGTGATATATTTATATATTTATTTTTATATAGTCTTAAAGTTACAACCGGCCCTTTGAGTGCAACCATAATGCTGATGTGGCCCGCGATGACATTGAGTTTGACACCCCTGCTGTAGAAGAAACCTAGCCTAACCCTCAGCTTTTTAAACAGATTATTGACCTGAAGTTTAAAAGAGAGACAATCATCAAGCCAGATACCCAGGTATTTGTAACAGGTAACAACTTCAAGTGTTTGTTCCTTGTGTAGTTACAATATCTAAAACAGGCTCTGGAGTCTTTTAGCTTTAGAAAAGAGCATGACCTTGGTTTGATCCACATTTAAAATAAGCTTTAGTTCAGAGAGCTGAGTCTGAGTAGTGTTAAAAACAGCTTGTAATTTAACACCAGCCTCTTTAATGGAGCGACCTGCACAGTACATCACGGTATCATCCGCTTAGAAATGTAAAGTAGCTTCATCCACATTATCACCTACAATGTTGATGTAGATGGAGAATAAAAGTGGTCCTGATACAGAGCCTTGAGGAACACCATTAGTGATGTTTAACCACTCAGCAGACAGCCCATCAAAGTGAACACATGGGACCTTTCAGAGAGGTAGTTCTCAAACCACCCCACTGCATGGCTGGATATGCCGATACTGAGTAGCCTCTGCTTTAAGATGTGATGATCGACGGTGTCAAACGCTTTGGAAAGGTCAATAAATAGAGCTGCACAACTCTGCTTATCATCTCAGATACTCTCCTCATCATTCACCACGTTCATCGTGGCAGTGATGGTGCTGCGCTGCTTTCTGAAGCCTGACTGATGCTCAGACAGGTTGTCATGGTTACATAAAAACTCCTTTACCTGTTCACTCACTAGGCGTTCAAGAACCTGAGCCAGAACTGACCACTTAGAGATGGGCCTGTAGTTATTTAATAAGGTGGCCTCCCCTCCTTTCAGCAAAGACAGGACATACGCTGACTTCCATACTTGTGTCACTCTTTAGTGTCCCCTGGTCTCCCAGCTGTGTGCATCACTCTTTAGTGTCCCCTGGTCTCCCAGCTGTGTGCGTCACTCTTTAGTGTCCCCTGGTGTCGTTGTGTTCTGAGCTTCTTCAGCGTCTGGTTTCTGCAGCTTTTAGTAGACGCTGCCGTGTCTCCTCAAGTTGCTGAAGATCTTTCTTCATGAGGAACGTTTGTGTTTTTATATCTGCATCCTTTCTGAAGCTGCAGCGAGTTTCTCCTTATGGAAATGTTTTGGACCGTTGCAGCATGTTAGCATCTGTCTGCCTATGTTGCAAATGTATTATCTTTTCAATTTCACACACGGCATCTATTGCAGTCTGTCCGTCCTGGAGAGGGATCCCTCCTCTGCTGCTCTCCCTGAGGTTTCTCCATGTTCCCTTAAACTGTGGGTTTCTCTGGAAGTGTTTCCTTGTACGATGTGAGGGTCTAGGCAGAGGGTCTAGACAGGGATCTAAGGACAGGGTCTGAGTACAGAGGGTCTGAGTACAGAGGGTCTAAGGACAGAGGGTCTGAGGACAGAGGGTCTGAGGACAGAGGGTGTCGTATTGTCAGACTGATATTCTGTACACACTGTGAAGTCCACTGAGACAAATGTAACATCTGTGATATTGGGCTATAAATAAACATTGCGATGACTGATTGATTGATTGATTGATTGGTTGATTGGTTGATTGATCTGTCGGCCACCGTACCTTTCTGCTGAATATTATGCAGCAGGTCATTTCCAAGTGAAGTTGAGTAGGTTGTGAAATCAAAACAAAGCGCTTTGAAGGCTCCTTCCCTTTGCTCTGTGGGGGCTCGTGAATGAATGTCAGAGCAGAACAACATAAAGAAAACCAACGGTCATTCATTCTTTAAACAGGTCTTCTGCAGTGTCGACATGGTTGTGCTGTATCATGCACACGCACCACACACACACACACACACACACACACACACACACACACACACACACAGCTCATTGTTGTCTGAAGCTGCTGAAGCAGACGGATGTCGGAGTGTGTTATTGATGAGGCCGTCGCGTCCTTTAGAGTCGGAGAGAGGCTCCATCATGGCCGACCTCTCTGTGACGATTCTTCTACTGGTTTGTAATGGTTGATCATGGTCGACGAAGACTTCTTTAGTTGATGAGTCAGTTGAATCTTATTTCCAAGAGCCTTATGTATGTATGAGCACATCTTACGGTGCTACTGCGTGGTTCTTTGAACACGAATGTTCTGGAAGTAAACAATGGAGGTGTTTGAGGGCTTAGAAGATATCTAGGATCAGCAATGACGTTGTCTAAATGAAACCCACGAGCACAGACTGCAGTTTAAAAAGCAGAATAAAATCTGAGCCGACAGAAAATGCTCAGTTTTTGTTGAACACGCAGTTCAGCTCACACACACTGTTTTATGAACACACAGGTTCTCCTGCTGAATCAAAACAAGGCAAGGCTCTTAAAGTATTCTCCCACAGAACAGAACAGCTGACAGAGCAGAGAGAGCATCTGATCCTTTCCAACACGGGTGTCAAACTCAATTTCATCGCGGGCCTCATTCGCATTATGGCTGCACTCAAAGGGCCGGTTGTAACTTTAAGACTATATAAACATACATATAATATTTAACATATTTAAAATAATGTATTATATTACATTATTGCTCTGCATTGGATTATCATCGGATAGGGTAATGCCTTCATAATTAACTACGTCTAGGGCAAATAATTGCAAGTCTCTTCAGTGAGAATGTCACAAAATGATTTTTAAAGAAAAGTCAAATTCTGAGAGAAAAGTCAAATTTCAGATGCATTGTGGGACATGTAGTTTATGGGCAACGTGCCTCTGTAAAGTCGCATGTAACCGTATAATAAAATCATATTTTTTGCAAGCTCTTGTGGGGCCACGTAAAATGAAGTCGCGGGCCGGATTTGGCCCCCGGGCCTTGAGTTTGACACCCCTGCTTTACAACAAACACGATATGGACCTTTTTAGGTTTACTAACACTGTAATCCTGCTGGTAATGCTTTTGTACCGTGGGGTTACTGAAGGAGAACGTTTTGACGGCGCACCCTCTGTGTTGAACAAGTCTCGACTTAACATACATGATGACGAATCAGATAAAGTGCACTTGACTTCACTTCCAGGGAACTGAGCGGTTCGTGTCGTATCTCAGTGAGCGATGTTAATGTGAGCGATACGGAGAAAGGCCTCTCGTGGAGTGGGGCTTCCCTCCTCGAGACGAGCAGAGGCTCCTCTTCAAAGCTCGGTGTGTGTAGTTCAAAAAGAACGTTGGGAACACCAATCGACTGCATGGACATATCGGGCTGGAGCAGTTAGAGGCAGGACGCTCCAAAGACACTTTTACAAATTACATGTGGTGCAGGATTTCTTTCTCTCTCTCTGGCGGCTTTTACTGGAGGGCTGAAGACAGAATAATAATAATAATAATACAAGCAATGAAGGCGTGATGTTGTTGTCATAAAGCCAAGACTGCACCAAACCCGAGCCGGTGCCAGATGAGCTTACTGAAACACGAGGGTGCTGAAATACTTTCACCCGTTTTCTCAAAGTATGAAGTGTCCTTGAGGAACAACGAGACGTTTAACAATGTGAGTGTGAATACTGTGTGCTATCTGTCATACACATCTACGTAGGACTCTTTAACTGTGCAGTGGATAAGGGCCTACAGCAGTCATTTAATCCAACCAATCAGAGCAGACTCGGCTCTGGTTTCAAACAGAGGGTGAAAAGAGGCAGTATGAGAACAATAAAGTGCTTTTTGAAGAGGACTCTTTAAAGTAGAGACACTACATACTGATATACACCTGAACATCAGCAGGAGAGGACTCTTTAAAGTAGAGACACTACATACTGATATACACCTGAACATCAGCAGGAGAGGACTCTTTAAAGTAGAGACACTACATACTGATAGACACCTGAGCATCAGCAGGAGAGGACTCTTTAAAGTAGAGACACTACATACTGATATACACCTGAACATCAGCAGGAGAGGACTCTTTAAAGTAGAGACACTACATACTGATATGCACCTGAACATCAGCAGGAGAGGACTCTTTAAAGTAGAGACACTGCATACTGATATCCACCTGAACATCAGCAGGAGAGGACTCTTTAAAGTAGAGACACTACATACTGATATACACCTGAACATCAGCAGGAGAGGACTCTTTAAAGTAGAGACACTACATACTGATATACACCTGAACATCAGCAGGAGAGGACTCTTTAAAGTAGAGACACTACATACTGATATACACCTGAACATCAGCAGGAGAGGACTCTTTAAAGTAGAGACACTGCATACTGATATCCACCTGAACATCAGCAGGAGAGGACTCTTTAGAGTAGAGACACTACATACTGATCTATACTGATATACACCTGAACATCAGCAGGAGAGGACTCTTTAAAGTAGATACACTACATACTGATATATACCTGAGCATCAGCAGGAGAGGACTCTTTAAAGTAGAGACACCACACACTGATATACTCCTGAACATCAGCAGGGGAGGACTCTTTAAAGTAGAGAATGAACCTGAACATCAGCAGAGTGTGTGAACAGGAACCTCAAACCTTGTTGTGGGAAAAATACAAAGTACAAAACGAAACAGGAGAAATCTAAATGTCACTTCTTGCAAGCCGAAACACAACCTGTCGACGAACAGAACATCGCATTGGCAGTGAACCCAAAAACACACACACACACACACACACACACACACACACACACACACACACACACACACACACACACACGTTACTCAGGCATGCGTAGAGAGCAATATGCTCCGATATGAATTCTCCATTCACAGCATCTGGACTTCCATCGGCTCCACATACAGACCAAACTAAATAACCATGTGTTCTGTCAGGTGACATTCCAGTGGCCGCTCTTCTCATAGCTCATTTCAGTTCGAGTTCGTCAGGCTAAGTGGTCTGCTCACAAAGTGCTAAACACACACTCGGATTCATGCAGGTGAGAAGAGATGCTTCACACACGTGTTGTTATCAGAGAGGCAGGGACCTCCATCCTGTCTGCCTGCCGTCCTGCCTTTCCACCACTGCACCTCTGTATCGGCTGCACTCCCTCTCTCTCCCTCAGGCGTACGTGGGATTGGGACATGAGCAGGGTTTCTAGAAGTTGTACCATCTTGACGGTAATTCTGCACAATCAGAACCACGACCTGGGGATATGAAATGCAGCATTCAACTCGCAGAAAGCACAATATCGGAGGCTAAATTGTGAACACACCTCTTCAGACTGGCTTTTAATCTGGGAACTATGCTGTATTGCTGTTCTAATAACTTTTAAATGTTATTTTATCATGTTTTATCACCACTGTAAAGCGTCTTTGAGCACCTGGAAAAGCGCGTTGAAATGCAATGTATTATTATTATTATTATTATTATTAGGGTCTGAGACCTAGGTCGGCGAAGACCCTATTGAAATTGGAAAAAAATCGGTCGCGCTGCGACCGATAAACCTGCCAGAAACACCCAAAAACATGGAAAACAACCAACTAAAGCACCTAAAATGTTCGTAAATAATGTCGGCTGATAGACCGCGTGAGCCCAGTCCAAGGCCAAAAGCCCATTAGACATGTCCCAGTGGGTAGGCCGGACGGCCTACAGTGAGGTGGTCCCATCCACCTCACTGTTAAATCGAACATGATTGAAACTGGTCCGATTATTTGTTATTATTATTATTTGCCATCTAGAAACGCTCTTTTGAGCCCCGCAACATAAGTGAAAACTCACCAAATGTTGCACACGCGTCAAACCGTGACAAAATTGCAAGTTGTTATTGGTCCCGGAACTTAATGTAAAAAATTGCGTAGGCCACGCCCACTTCCGTTTTTGACGTTAACTCCCCCTATTTTAACTTTCACGTAAACGAACGAAACTCGCCACGCATATCTAGGGTTCGGAGACGAACCAAAAAGCCTCTTGGAGGGGTAAAAAATAACGTACAGGAAGTCGGCCATTTTGAATTTGGTGTCGAAAAAACGCGATTTTATCGCGTTTTTTGCCCTATTCGGCGTACCTACGAAATCTATCTCCTCCTAGGGACTTTTATCGTACGCCTCGAAATTCGTCGGGTAGCTTCGCGAGACATGGGAGAGCTTAAGTTATCACGAGAATTTCTTCAATCCGTACGGCGTAGCCGTTATTTTCCGCCAAAGTTCGCGTTCGTACGATTTTTGGCGGTCCCTCGCCATGGAACACGATGATGTCATAACTCAAACTGACATTCTCAGAACGCCACCAAACTTCACATGACGGTTCACACCACAGCCCTGAACAGCTCTAGGTCAAATCTGATGTCACTTAATTTGGCGTTACCATGGCAACGGATCCTTCGCCATAAACAACGGTGTCGCTGTAAATCCAATGGACACGGTCCCATCGTCCCCCAATATTCACTTTTATATCACTGGTCCATGCCTCAACAGCTCCAAGTGAAATCTGAAATCTCAACCATCTCATCCCTCGCCAAAAAATCCGATGTTGTTGTAAGTCAATGGAAAATCGTCCAAACAGCACCAGACTTCATATGATGGCTAATGGTCCGGCCCTCAACAGCTCTATGTCAATTATGGGATGTCATCATTTGGCGTTGCCATGGCAACGCATCCCTCGCCGTCAAACATCATGTTGTTGTAAGTCAATGGAAAATGGTCCAAACACCACCATACTTCAGACTATCATTAATGGTCCGGCCCTCAACAGCTCTACGTGAAATCTGAAATCTCAACGTATGCCGTTTCCATGGCAACGCACAAAAAATCCCATGTTGTTGTAAGTCAATGGAAAATCGTCCAAACACCACCAGACTTCAGACTATCATCAATGGTCCGGCCCTCAACACATCTACGTGAAATCTGAAATCTCAACGTATGCCGTTGCCATGGTAACGCATCCCTCGCCGTCAAACATCATGTTGTCGTAATTCAATGGAAAATTGTCCAAACACCACCAGACTTCAGATGATGACTAATGGTCTGGCCCTCAACAGCTCTACGTGAAATCGGAAATCTCAATGTATGCCGTTTCCATGGCAACGCTTCCCTCGCCAAAAAATCCGATGTTGTTGTAAGTCAATGGAAAATCGTCCAAACAGCACCACACTTCATATGATGGCTAATGGTCCGGCCCTCAACAGCTCTATGTCAATTATGGGATGTCATCATTTGGCGTTGCCATGGTAACGCATCCCTCGCCGTCAAACATCATGTTGTCTTAATTCAATGGAAAAGGTTCCAAACGGAACCAGACTTCAGACTATCATTAATGGTCCGGCCCTCAACAGCCCTACGTGAAATCTGAAATCTCAATGTATGCCGTTTCCATGGCAATGCATCTCCCCCCCAAAAAATCCCATGTTGTTGTAAGTCAATGGAAAATTGTCCAAACAGCACCAGACTTCAGACTATCATCAATGGTCTGGCCCTCAACAGCTCTACGTGAAATCGGAAATCTCACCGTATGCCGTTTCCATGGCAATGCTTCCCTCGCCATAAAACACGGTGTTGTCCTAATTCAATGGAAAAGGTTCCAAACGGCACCAGACTTCATATGATGGCTGATGGTCCATGCCTCAACAGCTCCAAGTGAAATCTGAAATCTCAACGAATGCCGTTTCCATGGAAACGCCAAAAAATACGATGTTCTTGTAAGTCAATGGAAAATCATCCAAACAGCACCAGACTTCAGACTATCATTAATGGTCCGGCCCTCAACAGCTCGATGTCTGGGATGTCATCATATGCCGTTGCCATGGCAACAAATCACCCGCCATCAAACACAACGTTTGTGTTACTGCCCTAATACTGCCGTAACTCCTAAATATTTTGTCCGATCGGCCGAGTCCTCGAGACACCTAGACACACACGTCGACGTGCGGACAACAGCCTGCGGAACGTCGAAGACCCGCTCAACGCTGCTTGCAGCTTTAATTATTATTATTATTATTATTATTATTATTATTATTATTATTATTATTATTATTATTATTATTATTATTATTATTATTATTATTATTATTATTATTATTATTATTATTATTATTAAATATATGTTAAAGTACATTTTGGAGCTAGAGATATTCCGGCCTTCGAATCGTTACAAAACTAATTTGTCTGGCTCAGATTCTCTGAAAAAACCCCACAAAATAATCATTGAATATACGGTACAGTATTTACACATTTATAATGAGAAGTATGGTGCAAACAGGATCAATCCAAACCAGTGATTCGTTTATCCAAATAATGCAGATTTTGGGAATTGTTGGCGATGTTTGGAAGTCTTTATTTACTTTCAATGAATATCCGCTCACATCGATGGATGATCAATCTTTCCATATTTGTATAATACAGTATTTTTGCACCACGACATTTTGCAAAGTCGGCAGTAAACACATGTTTTTAAATAGAAGCAAAGCAGCTGAATGGATTTCATCTCCAGTCTGGAGCCCCTACCAATATCCAGTGGCGCCTCCAGAAACCTTTCATAGGGGTGGCCAAATGGGGCCACTGAACATCTTGGGGTGGCCCACCAAAACCAAAACCAAGAATGTAGTCGTTGTAAAAGTATAGACTCGATGAAAACAATGTGAGAATCACCTACTGATATACTTTGGTTTCTAATTGTACATGTTCTGATCCTATTCCTCTGAAGTGAATATAATACGGATAGTTAACAATTGACTTCAAACAACATTTAAAAGTACCTTGTTGTGTGTTATGTATACATGTGTTGGTGATTTATTGTTTTTTATACATGCTAGTTCTTTCCTTTTAAAAAGACATATACAGCTTAATTTAAATAAGTTCCTTTATTGTAAGGCATAACATGTTCAGCTTTCTCAACACACACAACACACAAAGCAACAAACACAACACACAAAGCAACACAACATGTTCTTCAGTTACATTCTGTCTCCAGGTTATACATAGTTTTAGAACAAAGCTGTTCAGATGATTGACATGACTTTATTAAATCAAGTTTTAAAACATGACTATTTTATTTCAACAGGACCCAAAACCTCAAGGGGTATAAAGTGGTAAATACATACTGCGATTGAACTCAAAAACACCATCTATTATTTACCTTTATAGAGACATTCTATTTTTTTAGATTAGGCCACTGTGGTGAGAGTAATACATATAGCTTGTATTCCATTTGTTTTGGAATTTGCCATGGCCCCCCCTGGCCCCCCCCTGCTGGCGCCACTGCCAATATCCCAACCACTACGCATTTAGTTTACCCAATTCATCCATATTTGGGAATCTATGGCGATGTTTGGAAGTCTTTATTTACTTGTAATGAATATCCGCTAACATCAATTGCTTACCTACCCTTCTGTATTTGCATAAAATAGTCCACTACAGAGTGTTCCTAAGTCTGCACTTTTTAGAATAAAAGGATACCGAACGAGCAGCTGAATAGATGTAATCTCCAGTCACTCTTCTCGTCTTTGCCAACTGTCTTTCTGTTTCGATGGTTCGGTTCCCAGCTGTGGTTGCAACGCTGTGGTTCTCCTGCGGTCAGAAAGTGTCAGCGATCGTGAATCAGCTGCTGGAGGAAGACGAGGAAGAGGAGGGAACAACTGTATCTGACAGATCAGCAGGTGAAGGACAACACGCTCCCTGGTTCTGAGGGGCTCTGCCGCGGAGTCTGACCGCGTCAGTTTGTTACTTTAGATTGTATTAAACTGCTCTTTCTTTCATGCGCAAAGACATCAATGCGACAGAAAGATAAACTCATACAAGCTGCACTATTTCTAACCCTAGCGACGGTTCCTTTTCGTGCTGAAAGGCCCTTTTCTGTCGTCACTAAGTAGAGACGAACACCTTGAAATTGTGAATATATTTTGACAGTTTGCCAGAGCTGCGTATCTAGCGTTACTTATGACACGGCTTAGTTGTATACTCGATTCTGATTGGGAAGATGGATGGATGGACTTTTATGCTTTTCTACTGACATCACGATGTAACACTGGCACTTCTATTGGCTTGTGCTCCAACACATTGTACGTGATAGGCAAAGGGGGCGGGACGTCTCTAAGCGGTTGACCAATCACAACAGAGCCGGCCAGCTAACCAATCAGAGCAGACTGGGCTCTGGTTTCAGACAGAGGGTGAAAAGAGGTGCTGCAGCACAGGCAGTGTGAGAAAAGAGATTTTTGAGCATTAAAGCGTGGAGACACGTCCCAGCAGAGAGCAGAATATCTCCTCCTTCAATATAAGATCTGGAATCAAGTCCTCTGACGCCCTCCGTGTTGACTCTGGACTGACTTGTGTTTTTGATTTGCTTAAAGGCTCTTAAACATCTCAGTTTCCTCCGTCTGTGTAAACTCTGGTGCGGACAGAACCATGGAGGAAGCGCTCAGCCTGATCTCTGCGTAACCCTTTTTCAGAGGGTCCTCTCTGTGGACCGAAGGAAACGTGTGTGTGTGTGTGTGTGTGTGTGTGTGTGTGTGTGTGTCTAATATTAGAGTGTGTTTGAGTCACACGGTAGGCCCTACGTCCTGTTTTCACTGTCCAAGTTTACTTCCCAGAGAAGAAGGGAAGAGGGAGAGAGGGAAGGCCTCCAGGTGCAGCTTCTGCTATCTTTCATCCATCTGGTGTGTAGTGTGTGCAGTGTGTAGTGTGTAGTGTGTAGTGTAGTAGTGTATAGTGTGTAGTGTGTAGTGTGTAATGTGTAATGTGTAGTGTGTAGTGTGTAGTGTGTAGTGTGTACTGTATAGTGTATAGTGTGTATTGTGTAGTGTGTGGTGTGTAGTGTGTAGTGTGTGGTGTGTAGTGTGTAGTGTGTAGTGTGTAGTGTGCGGTGTGCGGTGTGCGGTGTGTAGTGTGTATTGTGTAGTGTGCAGTGTGTAGTGTGTAGTGTGTAGTGTGCAGTGTGTAGTGTGCAGTGTGTAGTGTGCAGTGTGCAGTGTGCGGTGTGCGTGTGTAGTGTGCAGTGTGTAGTGTGTAGTGTGTATTGTGTAGTGTGTAGTGTGCAGTGTGTAGTGTGCATGTGTGTATTGTGTAGTGTGTAGTGTGTAGTGTGCAGTGTGTAGTGTGTAGTGTGCAGTGTGTAGTGTGTAGTGTGCATGTGCAGTGTGTAGTGTGTAGTGTGCAGTACAGAACGAAACAATGCGGTTGAAGAGAAACATATCTCTTGAATAACGGTATTCTTTGTCAACAGAACTGATATTCTTTACGGCATAGAAGTCCCTTTTTGCGCACCTCGTCATTCTCATGGAGATTCCTGTTGTTTGTGCTCGGTCTCTCTCTACTTCCTGTCTCGTGTCTGCTGATAGCATCTCTGGTGCCGTGCTCTATTGTCAGCCTATAGATAGAGACGCAGACCTGTCTCTGGAAGTGGAGTGAAAGAGTCCTCCACTGTTCAGGGACCTCGGTGAGAGTCTGTTCCATGGTCCTACTTTCTGTGATGCGTGACATCAGATTCAAGATAACTCTCCATTCGGTAAAGCCCTCCAATGTGTGTGTGTGTGTGTGTGTGTGTTTGTGTGTGTGTGTGTGTGTGTGTGTCAGGTTGCCTGTAACTGTAGGTCTCTTTGAGGATACATGCAGCCACATGACTTCAGCTTGACTAAAGCTCATGTGATGCTTTACAAGCTGTGTGTGTGTGTGTGTGTGTGTGTGTGTGTGTGTGTGTGTGTGTGTGTGTGTGTGTGCGTTTCAGTGCGTTTGTGATTAAGTTCAGTCGTAGCTAATTAGGCTCCAGTTGACAACATGTGACACTAATGATTGAATCAGTCAGCGCATTATGAAAAAACAAACAACATGTTCACACCACAGGTGGTCCTTTGTCTCCAGGTTGGTCTGGATCCTGACGCCGCACATCATCCTATTCGCATGCAGTTAAAACAGGTGGTGTGACGTGTACATTAAGCGACAGTGCGGTTCGAACCCTCAGGCTTTTACCAACCTAAGAGAGACTTCAGTTTGTATTTAGCTCCATCTTTGTTGTGTTTTTAAGGTTCTTTGTGATTCTGTAAAAGCCATGAGCGTCTGCCTATATGATCACTTATCATCTATAGGCGCGTTCCCACCTTTCAGTACTTTTCCCGTTTAGTTCCGATAGTTCCTGGGATTTTGCGTTCACACCAAAAAGAGAACTTAGTTCATGAGAACTCTTTTTAGTGCCTGCTGGAGGGGTGGGACTAGCCTGGGGACAAAAAAGTACCAATGTCTGATTGGCTAGGCGAATTGCAAACCACGCCCCGTAAAACTCGGAAAAGTTTTTCGAAGCCGCCATTTTATTTGCTGGCATTAGCATTATTAGCATTAGCATTATTAGCATTATTAGCATTAGCCCCGCGCACCAACGCAGAGAGACTAACTTATGGCAACACAAAAACAAACATGGGAGCGGTGGAGATGAGGAGGTGTCGGCGTTCTGGCGATTTACTCGGAAGGCTCGGGTGGCAGTATACGCCGTGAAGTGGTTTGCGGCCTGCCAGTAAACCCATAACAGAAGAAGAAGAAGTGACGTCAGCGGCTTCATTTGCTCAATCTTCCCTCAGGGAACTGATTCCGGTGTGAACGCGATCGGCTCTTAGTTCCATGGGGGCACTAAGAGCTGGGAACTTATACCCCTTTCACACCAACGCGGTTCCAGGGCCGGTTCGGAGCTGGAGCTTGAAAAGTACCGGTTTTTCCTGTTCACACCGCAGCGGAGCCGCCTCTAAGCTCCGGAATCCGGTTTGTTTCAAGCACCAAAAAGTTGTCGGTCTAGAAAGTAAGCACCGCGTACGTCACGCTTACGTCGGAGGCGGGGGCGGGATCAACCTCTAACAAAAAGCCTATCCCTGTGCAATGTTGTGTTTATAGGCAATCCTTTAAGCTTTGTTAGTTCCAGGTTCAATATGTGCAATAAGTTCATTTCAATACGTTTTGCAATAAACATTGAACCAGTCCGGCCCTCGACTAGTACCGACTTTTTTTATTTTGGCCCACTGTGTAACTGTGTAATAACTTTTGAATGTAGCATGTAACGACTGTAAAGTTGGTAGTAAAGTCGTCCCATTTCTTCCATTTCGATTCGACAGCGCAAAACGAGTAGCGCTTCAATACAATCGGCCATTGTTGTTGTTGTCGATGTGAGAGGTTTCCGTGCGGTTTGGCTTTATGAAGCAGGCGCGCAAACGGTTACGTCATGACGCAAAGTGCTCAGCACCAGTCGGGCTCTGAGCGGTGTGAACAGAGCGGGAGCTGAACCGAAGAACCGGTTCCGAACCAGGAAAGCTCTAGCACGGAGCTAGAACGGGAAAAGCCTTGGTGTGAAAGCGGATTAAGTCTGTTTCATTAAGAAATGCAGTTTGCATCCAACCAGAAGCGTACAGAGAAGTAGCAGAAGGTTTCAATACGTTCACATATCAGATCAATATATACATATTAATACATCTCTGTTGATGAGGTTCTGTACTGCTGGGCCTTCAGAACCATGGACTGGATGCACATTGTTGATGTTGATCTTAAATATTTATATTTTTCATCCATCACATTAGGCCTTCTTATTTCCTAAAGGTTCAAGACTCATGACCTTAAAACATGGCCTCCGTCTACTTCAACTCATGAAGTATTTCCTCAGTTCTTTGAGTGTCTGCAGCTTGAAAGAGGACGCGTGTTGAAATGTGAAATGAGCTTCTAGATGTTGTGGGTTTGTGAATGTTGAGATGTGTTCCTGGTGTTTACAAAGAGCAAGCAGACGCAATGTAAATCTGTAAGAAGAGCTAATGCTGCAGGTATGTTCAGAAGTGCTGCCGGGAAAGGACAATGTGTGTGTGTGTGTGTGTGTCTGTGTCTGTGTGTGTGTGTGTGTTGTGTGTGTGTGAGTGTGTGAGTGTTTGTGTGAGTGTGAGTGTGAGTGTGTGTGTGTGTGTGTGTGTGTGTGTGGTGTTTTGGTGTGAGTGAGTGAGTGAGTGAGTGTGTGTGTGTGTGTGTGTGTGTGTGTGTGTGTTTGGTGTGTGTGGTGTGTGAGTGTGAGTGCGTGTGTGTGTGTGTGTGTGTGTGGGTGTGTGTGTGTGGTGTGTGTGTGTGTGTGTGTGTGTGTGGTGTGTGTGTGTGTGTGTGTGTGTGTGTGTGTGTGTGTGTGTGTGTGTGTGTGTGTGTGTGTAAGCAGATGGGTGTGTGGGTGGTAACTTCCACTCGTGCTGAGAGTGAGAGCAGTGAGGACGAGCTTAATGAGAGTGTTTAGAGGATAGGAACATAGAGATCAGTGGTGTGTGTGTGTGTGTGTGTGTGTGTGTGTGTGTGTGTGTGTTCATGTATTCAGCAGTCACATAATATCAACATGTATGTTTCAACAGCTCTAGTTCAGTGTCTGAAAGGCATTTGGTGAATATTAAATGAAAAACAAGGTGTGAAGTGTTGCTTTTAGGCGATGTGTGTGTCTGTGTGTGTGTGTGTGTGTGTGTGTGTCTGTGTGGGTTTGATGAACTGTTCCATCAGTCAGCGAGCGGCTGACGCTCACCCCTCTCCCTCAGTCGGGCCATGATCTCCGTCCGTGTGAAACCACGAGGGAACGCTGACGGCTGCAGACCTGAACTCGCATGCATGGCGATTTGGGGAGTAATAGATGTAACGGGATTATGGAATCAGGAGGGATGTCCCGATTTTGCTCCCGATCCGATTCCGATCATTTGATTTTGACAATCTGCCGATACCGATTTTTCCCGATCCGATCTTTATGCAATGCGTTAAGAGAGAGAAAAGGTAACAGATAACGCCTGGTCATCCAACGCGATGAGTTCAGCTATCTTGGCTGCTATTGTGTTGGCCTTCTCTCTGTTCTGGGGCCGTTTCTCTTTCCTTTTGAAAGCCTCTCAAAGTGTCGGTTGTCTCCGTGCCGTTACCCGAGTGGCCGCTGTGTACTCGCCGTGTTGTTGTTGTTGTTTGTTTCTCAGGTGGCGTGTTAGATTGGTCGTGTTGAACGTAGCTCTGTTCTTTCCACCACGCGGAACCTCCGCCTTGCAAACATTGCAT
>CM070497.1:36945210-36965210 GCA_036324585.1 Champsocephalus esox
TAACTCTGTTGAGCTTCTCTCCGGCTTTCTGAGTGAGTGTGTGTGTGTGTGTGTGTGTGTGTGTGTGTGTGTGTGTGTGTGTGTGTGTGTGAGAGTTGTATACATGATGTGTGGGTGTTACAGGATATGTGTCAACCTCTAAGTTCCACACCGCAGTGTTTGTGTGTTTTTTCCTCTCCAACTTTCTCTCTCTTCTTGTCACCACATCACCGCTCTGACATCGAGAGATTTCAGCCAAACAGGAAGTCACCATCGCACGGTTTAAAGGGGGTGGACGGCCTCAACAAATATACATTTTTCCGATGCCAACATGTGGCATATTATGGGGCATGTATGCAAAAGCTACGTAAAAAGGTCCCTGTGATACGACTTGCTGTCTTTATTTTACATGTATTGGTTGCATGAAAGAAATGCATCTATTTATCTAATGTAATATTTAATTGTTCTGTTATTTCCAAGTAATTCTAGTTGAATGATGTGTATCAATTGAGTTGAGTGTTGAGTTTACTCTTATGTTTTATTATTTTCTAAACCCATATAACTTGAGAGCGGCATATCAAGTGAAATTAAAGAAACGCCACAATGTTGACGTTAGCTAATGCTAAAACTAATTTAACGGCCATTGCTCATGTGGATCCCAACAATACAATATCTTGTTTTTCATTACTTCACATATTTTATTCGAATTCTATTTCTTCGATTCCAACCATATTCAATGTAAATACTTCTATATTTTACTATATTTTTGAACGTTATTATAGTTTTCTTGAAATAGTTTGTTATATGTTTTTTCTATTTTTGTTATAATTGTATGTATGCAACACAACAGCAAGTCAAATTCCTCGTATTTGTGTTAACCTACCTGGTGATAAACCTGTTTCTGATTCTGAACAAAGATATCAAGTGAAGACGACATGCTTTAAAGCAGCTTTATTCATCTCAAGTGTTTTACTTCCTAATCTCTCCTTTCACCCTCCGTCTGACCCTCTGTCTCTCTCTCTCTCTGTGTGTTTAGGTCGACTTGGAGCCAGAGGGGAAGGTGTTTGTTGTTATCGACCTGTCGGGCTCTTCCAGTGAAGGTAAGAAATCCATTTAAACAGTTTAGTTGAATTCTCAATTCTGATTGGTCAATTTGGTCCATTCCAGAGGTCTTCTATTTTTCGCTGACAGACCGTTGCTCAGGAGAGAAGGCCGTTACTAAGGAGAGAAGACCGTTGCTAGGGAGAGTAGACCGTTGCTAGGGAGAGAAGACCGTTGCTAAGGAGAGAAGACCATTGCTTGGGAAAGTAGACCGTTGCTAGGGCAAGAAGACCGTTGCTAAGGAGAGTAGACTGTTGCTAGGGAGAGTAGACCTTTGCTAAGGAGAGTAGAATGCCGCTAAGGAGAGAAGACCATTGCTAGGGAGAGTAGACTGTTGCTAGGGCGAGAAGACTGTTGCTAAGGAGAGTAGACTGTTGCTAAGGAGAGTAGACCTTTGCTAAGGAGAGTAGAATGTTGCTAAGGAGAGAAGACCATTTCTAGGGAGAGTAGACCGTTGCTAGGGCGAGAAGACCGTTGCTAAGGAGAGTAGACTGTTGCTAGGGAGAGTAGACCTTTGCTAAGGAGAGTAGAATGTTGCTAAGGTGAGAAGACCATTGCTAGGGAGAGTAGACCGTTGCTAGGGCGAGAAGACCGTTGCTAAGGAGAGAAGACCGTGGCTAGGGAGAGAAGAACATTGCTAAGGAGAGAAGACCGTTGCTAAGGAGAGAAGACCGTTGCTGAGGAGAGTAGACCGTTGCTGAGGAGAGTAGACCGTTGCTAAGGAGAGAAGACCATTGCTAGGGAGAGACAAGCATCAGTTTCCATCCATCAGAAATCCCAGTGGGAGAGCAGGTAACTTTGGTTTCCTGATAATAATATAATAATAATAATAATAATAATAATATAATAATAATAATATAATAATAAGAAGAAGAAAGCTTTATTTATATACACTTTTCATGCAGCTCATGCAGCTCAAAGTGATTTACAGGTTTTATAGGTTAAGACCAATAAATACAACAATATAAAAGTAGGTAAATAATAAAGACTAAAAAAATATTAAAGGACGGGTTGCTTATAAAAAGCTAATCCAAAAATATGTGTCTTTAGCTTTTGTTTAAAAATGTCCACTGAGTCCTCTCTGATATTTCCTGGTGTCCCACAGTTTGGGAGCATAGTAATAAAAGCCACAATGGCGAAACTGTCACCAGTAAAGAAAAGAGAATGAGAAATGTGTGTGTGTCGTGTGAGTCATTTTGTTATCAGTACGAAGCATCAGAAAGTTGATTGAGCAAGTTTCCTGTGTGTCTCTCGCAGTTTGAGACATTACATTACATTTAGCTGAAGCTTTTATCCAAAGTGACTTACAATAAGTGTGTTCGACCAACAAGATACAACCTTGAAGAAAACAGAATCATATAAGTACATCAGGTTTCATAGAGCCAAGTATTTCAAGTGCTACTCAACTGGCTTTAGATCAGCCAGTCCTTTGTTAGTATATAAGTGCTCTGTTAATAGTTCTATCCTCGAAGTGAAGTCGAAAGAGATGAGTTTTCAGTCCGGAAGGTGTGTAAGCTATCTGCTGTCCTGATGCAATGGGAGCTCATTCCACCATCTTGGAACCAGGATAGCAAACCCACGTGTTTCTGCTGATGGGAACTTGGGTCCCCCTCGCAGCGAGGGTGCAGTGAGTCGTTTGGCTGATGCAGAGCGGAGTGCACGTGCTGGGGTGCACAGTTTAACCATGTCCTGGATGTAGGAAGGGGCAGATCCATTCGCAGCATGGTACGCAAGCACCAGTGTCTTGAAGTGGATTCTAGCAGTTACCGGAAGCCAGTGGAGGGAGCGGAGGAGCGGCGTGGTGTGGGAACATTTAGGAAGGTTGAAGACCAGACGAGCTGCTGCATTCTGGGTGAGCTGCAGAGGTCGGATGGCACATGCAGGGAGACCAGCCAGGAGGGAGCTGCAGTAGTCTAGGTGTGAGGTGACGAGAGCCTGGACCAGAACCTGCATGGCTTTCTGGGTCAGCTGGGGACGCATCCTCCTGATGCTGTAGAGCGTGTATCTGCAGCAGCGGGTTGTAGCAGCGATATTTGCAGTGAAGCACAGTTTGTTAACTAGGGTCACACCCAGATTCCTTGCAGTCTGAGTCGGGGAAACAACAGAGGTGCCGATGTTGATAGTCAGGTCAAGAGAGGGACAATCTTTTCCCAGAAGGAAAAGATTGTCCCACTCTGAAGAAAAGCAATTCAGTTTTGTCAAGGTTGAGCTTGAGGTGATGAGCGAACATCCACTGAGAGATGCCAGCTAGACGAGCAGAGATGCGTGCGACGACCTGGGTCTCTGAGCGGGGAAAGGACAGAATTAATTGGGTGTCGTCAGCGTAGCAGTGGTATGAAAAACCATGCGGGCTATTGACTGATCCGAGCGAGTTTGTGTACAGGGAGAAGAGGAGGGGACCAAGAACAGAGCCCTGAGGGACCCCTGTAGTTAATTGACAAGGGTAGGACTCGGACCCTCTCCAAGTGACCCTGTAGGTGCGGTCTTTGAGGTATGAGGTGAGGAGGGAAAGTGCAGAGCCTGAAACTCCAAGTTCTTGGAGAGTGTGAAGGAGGATCTGATGGTTCACCGTGTCGAATGCAGCAGACAGGTCCAACAGGATGATGACAGAGGAGAGGGAGGCTGCTTTGGAAGTGTGCAGTTCCTCAGTGACAGCAAGGAGGGCAGTTTCTGTGGAGTGACCTGCCTTGAAACCAGACTGGTGCGGATCCAGAAGGTTGTTCTGATGGAGATAGCAGGAGAGTTGTTTAAAGACAGCGCGTTCAAGTGATTTAGACAGGAACGGGAGGAGAGAGACAGGCCTGTAGTTTATAGCATCAGACGGGTCGAGAGTGGGTTTCTTTAGGAGAGGGTTTACTCTTGCCTCCTTGAGACTGTTTGGAAAGTGAACAGAAGTTAGAGAAGTGTTGATGAAAAGGGTGAGAAACGGTAGAATATCAGGAGCGATAGTCTGAAGGAGGTTTGAGGGGATAGGGTCCAGAGGACAGGTGGTAGGGCGGGCAGAGGTAATGAGGGTGATAACCTCACTTGGCGAGAGAGGGGAGAAGGAGGTTAGTGTGTGGGTGGAAGAGGGCTCAGGTGATCCGTGGTGAGTAGAGGTGAGTCAGAAGAAAGAAGAGCGAATATCATCAACCTTTTTTTCAAAGCGGTTAACAAAGTCGCTTGGACAGAAGGGAGGGGGGGGAAGGGCTTTGGGGGGGTCCAGAGGAGGGGGGCTGGGGGGTCCAGAGGGTGGATGAAGAAGGGGCTTTTGGGGGGGGGGTCCAGGAGGGAGGAGGGGGAGGGGGAGGGCTTTGGGGGGGGTCCAGGAGGGAGGAGAAGATGGAAAATAGTTTTTTTGCGATTGGAATAGGAAGATTGGATCTTATCTTGAAAGAAAGTGCTTTTTGCCTGAGAGATGGAAGCAGAGAAAGAGGAGAGGAGAGCCTGATAGGTTAGGAGGTCGTTAGGGGTGCAACAACTAATCGACTCAATCGATTAAAATCGATTTTCCAAATTAGTTGCCAACTAATTCAGTCGTCGATTCGTTGGTGACGTCATCACGTGTGTTTTACGCGCCGTTAAACTCCAACGTTATTGCTCTTTCTATCGGGACTGGAGACATTTAAAAAATATATGTCATGTATTATTGCTACATAAGCATTACATCGCAGTCTGAGTGTCGCCAACTCGTTTCTAACGTGCAAAAAGACAAACAAATGCGTCTATGATGTATTTTCGATCTTTCCAATCCAGAAGAGAGATCTTTCTCTCCCGTCTGTGTGCGAGGGGGCGGGGCGTACACACACGCGGGGATGGCGGAGAGAACGCGCTCCGCGGTGTGGTTAAACTTTACCCGTCTCGATGTGGACAATGCTCGTCACCGAAAGTGCTATAAGAGTTCAGCACGTGAGGGCGGTAACACGAGCTATGTGTCTAAACATTTATCAAAGCGCTCCACGTCCAGACGGAGGAATGCACCGGGTTCCACCGTCTCTCCAGCAGCTCTGCAGCCGCGTCCACATTTGTTCAAAATGTGTTTAGTTAATTTAATAATATATGTATTTTTGAATCAAGTATTCATCTTTACTGTCTTCATTGTTAGTTTCCACATGCCGAAAACAACCTCAAGCTACATCTACAAGCTGATGGCTAAATAAGAGCGTTTGAGAAATTGTGCAAGGCGTCCAGTAATAGTCCGAATAGTCGATTAATCGTTTCATTAAAGTAGTCGTTTGTTGCAGCCCTAGAGGTCGTTAGGAGACATGACGTCATTCAGCCAGGTTCATCAGTGAAATGATGTCACTGAGTTCAGTGTGTGTGTGTGTGTGTGTGTGTGTGTGTGTGTCTAAGATCACCTTAATTTATAATGTGAGGCGTTAACCTTGAATCTCTTCCTTCACGCAGATGTATGTACGCTGTGAATCCAAGATGTTACTTTAAAACGGCAGAATTTGATATGTGGTGACGCTACGATCTGTAACGTGTGTGTGTGTGTGTGTGTGTGGGTGTGTGTGTGTGTGCGCGTGTGTGTGTGTGTGTGTGTGTACGTGTGTGGGTGTGTGTATGTGTGTGTGTGTGTGTGTGTGTGTGTATGACTGTGTGTGTGGGGGGAGGGGTGTGTGTGTGTGTGTGTATGACTGTGTGTGTAGGTGTGTGTGTGTGTGTGTGGTGTGTGTGTGTGTGTGTGTGTGTGTTAGAGAGTCATGACAGAATGGACGAAGAGAAAGACAGAGAGCGAGAGTGAACCGGGGGTCAACAGGGGGGGGGTGATACAGTGATTAGTAAAGTGGTGTGTTCTCTAATGGAGGAGTTACATCATCGAGGGTGACAACGAGGCGTCGTCAGGACAACGCCTTTCCTCTCTAATAAATTAGTTAATATAAAAATCCTTGAAGATAAGTCCTTGATTAGATTTATGGAGCTTTTCTTTTTTTTTCTGTCTGCAGTGACTTATTATATATATACGTGTGTGTGTGTGTGTGTGTGTGTATGTGTGTGTGTGTGTGTGTGGGTGTGTGTGCGAAATTTCACTCGATACATGTGTTTGTATAGAGAGAGAACACACGGGTGAACTGTCTGTTCAGGAGCTGCAATCAACCTTAGCCTACACACACACACACACACACACATACACACACACACACACACACACACACACACACATACACACACACACACACACACACACACACACACACACACAGAGAGACACACACACACACATACACACATACACACACACACACACACACACACACACATACACACACACACACACACACTCACACACACACACACACACTCACACACACACACACACAGAGAGAGACACATACACACACACACACACACACACACACACACACACAGAGAGACACACACACACACACATACACACATACACACACACACACACACACACACACACATACACACACACACACACACACACTCACACACACACACACACTCACACACACACACACAGAGAGACACACACACACACATACACACACACACACACACACACACACACACACACAGAGAGACACACACACACACACATACACACACACACACACACACACACACACCCATGGATGATAAGCTTGCTAAAAAACCCTGCCTGAAACGCCTCCATTGGACTTTGTTTACTTCCTGAACATAGTGACATCACTACGCAACACTCGCGCTCCTATTGGCTAAAGAGCTTTGTTTTCGAGCGAGTAGCATTATACTGGATCTCTCTTACTCTAAAGCGCAATGTGAAGTTACTCTCCTTCAGTATGTACCGTGCCTGCTTCCTACATCGACTTATCAACAACTGGAATATTGTGTTATGCGTTAAATTAGGGCGTACTAACGTATCTGAAAGCCTGAAACAGCTGCACACACACATCAGCAACTCAACAATCAATCTGTCAATCAGAATAGAATGAGTTGTTGTCGTTATACAGGTCCAACGAGACGAGTGGAGCTACTGCTTTTCTTAAGGTGCCATCAAAAAAACAAACAAGAGACGTACACCATTCAGGAGAAGACAACATACAAACAACAACAGCAATCCCCAGGGGGTCCGCGGGGTCTCACAAAGCATTACAAGTTCATAAATCAATTTAGCGAAAATGAAGGCTGTTAGAAAGCATGAAAGGGCATCTTCCAAGGTGTTACATGTTGTAGCTTGTCTTCAGTCAGTGTCTGAATGGGTCCAGAGAGGTCGTGTTCTACCGTCTGCCTGGATGTAGTCATGGCGACGGTGTGTCGTGTGATTCTGTGTAGTTTATCGATGGCGTCCCGTTGGGTCTGACGTCATCCGAACAGGACGTCGCGCGCTCACTGCTCGATAGCGCGAAGCTCCGTTTACGCCGGTTGCTAAGCAACATCGTTACGGGGAAATGCAAGTCTGCGTCTAAACGGTTGGAAGATAAGGAGGAAGGACGATCAATACTGTATATAGTTGATGTGAGGTGAAGTGTGTCGCCATGGTAACCGGTTAAAACTCCAAGTGGCGATGAGGTCTTAAAATGTATGGAAAGGGTCTTAAAGGGTCTTCCATGTGACTTCAGGATTCCTGCACGCCCTGTTCGTACTTCAATATGCAGATCAAGTTAAAGTGCAGGAATATATCGGTTCAGGTAAAAATAAATATGTTTGAACGTGTATACTGATATATTGCAATGGCAACAGGCTGCATTGAGGTACCTTCACCTTTAACAGGGGTTATGATGAGGACATCGCAGAGGACCAGCATGTCTTTTCTCTTACACACACTAAAAAAACTGACCCCCCCCTCATAGAAGACTCTCAGTCCAACACTGTTGCTAGGCAGCATCCGTCAGTTGCTAGGAGATGCTGACGGCAGACAGAAAGAGACCTGGAGGATGAACTGGAGAATGAAGTGTGAGATTTGAGCAACAGACAGGAAGAGTTCCTCATTGGAGACGAATGTGGAAGTGAAAGTATATTCTGTATGAAAAGTAGTGCGGAGATGATGGTTTAAAGAAATTAACACCGCAAAGGGTTTCCACGTCAGGGAGCCAATGGGATTTTGGATTTATGTTCTGCAATAATCTGTGTGGCAAACTAACATTTACGATACACAAGTCGTAATCTCCACACATTAACGCCACTTTCTTGAAGTAAAAAACTACATTAGATTATAATATTTCATGTGTACAAGTTGTTGTTGTGTTGTTGTTGTTGTTTGTTGTTGTTGTTGTTGTTGTTACCTGACAGAGAGGCTAGAGGATGGCTTATCAAATCAAATTTATAATTTGCGATAGCTAAGTTTTTTACTGAGTATGTTATTTATTTATTTCTTGAACAGCTGTCCCGAACATCATATTGATATCAATCCCCCTGGAGTCCTTGAAAGCTCTGAAGTACATTCTGCATGTAAAGTGAATGAAAGGAAGTGTGTGAGTGCAGTCTGAAGACAGAGAGAGAGTGAACACAGAGCGAGGCAGTGACTGAGATCCTGCTGTTCCCCTGGGAGACCCGCTGTAATGAAACTCAGAGTGACACAGACAGACAGACAGCGCCACCGCCACCTACTGGACGCGTGGTGTAAGTGCATCTGCATGGGTTCATTTATCTATTATTTTCGGCATTTATATTAAATAAAATACATAAAACCTTGAGACTATATATTTTAGAACTCAATAAACATTTTTTGTAACTGCAGCTCATGCACAATTATTATTATTATTTTCATTGAGTGTTTTTTTCGAGTGTAGTTCCACCATCCCGAGAAGAGAGAGAATGAAAAATCCAAATAGATAAAAAATAATAACAATAATAATGAGAAATAATAATAAGAATTATAAATAAGAATTACAATTACGAATACAACTTTTAATTTTAACAAAAATTAATCATATTAATCGTGAATTAACCAAAAAATATGATTTTGATCAAATATATATATTTGTTTAGACTTTTTTTACATCTAATAAAATCAAATTGTTCTACCTGTGTGTCCGTGTGTGTGTGTGTGTGTGCGCGTGTGTGCGTGTGTGTGTGTTTCAGCTCCAGCAGGCTCCAGTGAGAATGAGGAGCGTGTCTTCAGGCAGCGTCTCGGCCCCAGGAAGCGGCAGGGCGCCGTCAGGAGGAGGGTCCACCAGGTCAACGGACACAAGTTCATGGCAACGTTCCTCAGACAGCCCACCTACTGTTCTCACTGCAGGGACTTCATCTGGTACACACACACACACACACACACACACACACACACACACACACACACACACACACACACACAGACCATGTATACATTACTTCAGGGGACATTACATTGACTTACATGCATTTCCTGGAGACTTATCCTAACCTTAACCAACGCATGCCTAACCCTAACCCTAATCCTAAACCTTAACAAGTCTTCACCCTAAAATTAATGATCCCCTTATGGGGACCTCCAATTTGTCCCCATAAGGGAAGCCAGTCCCCACACGTGACTATGTAAACAGATTTAGGTCCCCACAAGTATAGTAATGCTAGACCACACACACACACACAGACACAGACACACACACACACACACACAGCACAATGAATTATGTTAATGATGTGTTAAAATGTATATTGTATGAAGTAGAGTGGAGCTGCCGAGGCATCCCGACCTACAAATATTATTCTGCAGACTGAATAAGCTTCTACTAATTTTGTTTTGTTGTTTTGTTGTTGTTATTCAAATTGAATTGATTTAGTGGAATAAACCCTCCCCCCAACAGATCATTTGTCTCCTACAGATCCTCCCTGCAAATCTGACAAAGTTACCAGAACTCAACAAAATAAAACCTCCTATTACTTTAGTTCATTCCCTTAAAAGTACAACATTTTCAGATCTTAATATTATCTGCTAAGCGCCAACAATCCACCTTTCTTCAAGTATGTGTGCTTTGAATCGGTTAGGTCAATGTTTCATGTGATTTATTCTGTTTGACTTTTAGGGGCGTCTTAGGAAAGCAGGGCTACCAGTGTCAAGGTAAGATGGAGTTTCTATATTCCATATGTTCGACTGGAGACACTTCAAAGATACACAACTGCACTGAAACACCTGTGTGTGTGTGTGTGTGTGTGTGTGTGTGTGTGTGTGTGTGTGTGTGTGCTTCTCTTGCAGTTTGCACCTGTGTGGTCCATAAACGCTGCCATGAACTGATCATCACTAAGTGTGCAGGAATGAAGAAGCAGGAGGACACAGTGGAGGAGGTACTCTTTAAAGTAGAGCTACTACATACTGATATACACCCTGAACATCAGCAGGAGAGGACTCTTTAAAGTAGAAAACACTACATACTGATATACACCTGAACATCAGCAGGAGAGGACTCTTTAAAGTAGAAACACTACATACTGATATACACCTGAACATCAGCAGGAGAGGACTCTTTTAAAGTAGAGACACTACATACTGATATACACCTGAACATCAGCAGGAGAGGACTTTTTAAAGTAGAGCCACTACATACTTATTACACCTGAACATCAGCAGGAGAGGACTCTTTAAAGTAGAGACACCACATACTGATATACACCTGAACATCAGCAGGAGAGGACTCTTTAAAGTAGAGCCACTACATACTTATATACACCTGAACATCAGCAGGAGAGGACTCTTTAAAGTAGAGACACTACATACTGATATACACCTGAACATCAGCAGGAGAGGACTCTTTAAAGTAGAGACACTACATACTGATATACACCTGAACATCAGCAGGAGAGGACTCTTTAAAGTAGAGACACTACATACTGATATACACCTGAACATCAGCAGGAGAGGACTCTTTAAAGTAGAAACACTACATACTGATATACACCTGAACATCAGCAGGAGAGGACTCTTTAAAGTAGAGACACTACATACTGATATACACCTGAACATCAGCAGGAGAGGACTCTTTAAAGTAGAGACACTACATACTGATATACACCTGAACATCAGCAGGAGAGGACTCTTTAAAGTAGAGACACTACATACTGATATACACCTGAACATCAGCAGGAGAGGACTCTTTAAAGTAGATACACTCACATACTGATATACACCTGAACATCAGCAGGAGAGGACTCTTTAAAGTAGAGACACTACACACTGATATACACCTGAGCATCAGCGATATGTCTGTAACTTCCCACATGTGTTCCGTCTCTCAGCCCGTTGGTTCTCAGAGGTTCAGCGTCAACGTTCCTCACAAGTTCAGGATCCACAACTTTAAAGTCCTGACGTTCTGCGATCACTGCGGTTCTCTGCTCTGGGGTCTGCTGAGGCAGGGGCTCCAGTGTAAAGGTCAGCTTTTCTACATAACATGTTTTTAATATAAACACTTTACTGTCTGATCAAGTCTGACTTGTCTTCTTGCATCACAGCAAGGTTCAAGGCTAGTTTATTTGTACATGTTAAGAAAGTGCTTCACGTCGGCATTCGACACATAATAATTAGAAATAAAATAAACACACAAACAAAAACAAGACAATTAATAATAAAAGCGATAACATAATGGCTGCAGCTAAAAGTGCAATGATCAGGAACGGTTAAAGGCTCTCAGGGCTTTAAAAGGAAAGGGTTTTAACTCCATTTAAAGCAGCAGCTCCATGTGACATCAACCAGATGAAGACAAGAGACATTTAACATTACAATCGATGACAAGACACGTTTCCCAAGACCCTCTAACATTTGACCTGCGTTTAACTCAATTTAACTTAATTTAAATCAAGACACCTTTTGCCATACCTGCTGTGAAGTTAATTTGACCTAAGAAGGGTAATTGAAAGTAATAAGAATAATAAAACAACACTTTAAAAACAACGTCATCTCAAGGTGCTTCACAAATGAGAATAGAGAGTAAAACAAAAAGTTATCTCAGGAACATATTAAGTAAAATATGGTATTATAAAAGACCATAAAAGGTTAGAATAAAGTAGACGATTTCAATTCGAAATTCATAGGGTCCGTACAACCAGAAGAACTTCGAGTATCTCAGCCTGTGGAGAGAGACGATGGAACGGCGCGAACGCGGAGAGAGACGACGGAACGGCGCGAACGCGGAGAGAGACGATCGGAACGGCGCGAACGTGGAGAGAGACGACGGAACGGCGCGAACGTGGAGTGAGACGAAGGAACGGCGCGAACGTGGAGTGAGACGACGGAACGGCGCGAACGTGGAGAGAGACGACGGAACGGGGCGAACGTGGAGAGAGACGAGGGAACGGCGCGAACGTGGAGAGAGACGACGGAACGGGGCGAACGTGGAGAGAGACGAGGGAACGGCGCGAACGCGGAGAGAGACGACGGAACGGCGCGAACGCGGAGAGAGACGGCGGAACGGCGCGAACGTGGAGAGAGACGACGGAACGGGGCGAACGTGGAGAGAGACGAGGGAACGGCGCGAACGCGGAGAGAGACGACGGAACGGCGTGAACGTGGAGACGATGGAACAGTGTGAACGCGGAGAGAGACGATGGAACGGTGTGAACGTGGAGAGAGAGACGACGGAACAGTGTGAACGCGGAGAGAGACGACGGAACGGTGTGAACGTGGAGACGATGGAACGGCGTGAACGTGGAGAGAGACGAGGGAACGGCGCGAACGCGGAGAGAGACGACGGAACGGCGTGAACGCGGAGAGAGACGACGGAACGGCGTGAACGTGGAGAGAGACGACGGAACGGCGTGAACGTGGAGAGAGACGACGGAACGGCGCGAACGTGGAGAGAGACGACGGAACGGCGCGAACGCGGAGAGAGACGACGGAAACGGCGCGAACGTGGAGAGAGACGACGGAACGGCGTGAACGTGGAGAGAGACGACGCAACGGGGTGAACGTGGAGAGAGACGACGGAACGGCGTGAACGCGGAGTGAGACGAGGGAACGGCGCGAACGCGGAGAGAGACGACGGAACGGCGGAACGTGGAGAGAGACGACGGAACGGTGTGAACGTGGAGAGAGACGATGGAACGGGGTGAACGTGGAGCGAAAGCGATGTCCAGACATGAACCAGTTCAAGAGGAAATACAGAGAAATTATTTTCTCGAGGCACAGGGATGGGGAAGGTGTTTGACTATGTGTATGTGTACATGTGTGAGTATGTAGGTGTGTATATGTATATCAGTGTATGTATGTATGTATATCAGTGTATATGTATATATGCCAATCAACAGATAAAGCCGATTAATAATATCAATAATATCAATAATAATACATATAAATGATAATTATTGCAGATTACAGATTATAAATAAATCATTTCGGGACAAGGGGGTGAGATTAAATAAATGATACTTCTTCTCGCTCCTTTTCGAACATTAGATGTGGCACTGTTTATGTTGCTAATGCTGTTGTTGTTGTTGTTGTTGGTGTTGTTGTTGTAAATGTCATTTTTTGTTTTGTAATTTTTTGTTTTGATTTGTCTTACTATGCACTGCAACATTTGTTTTGGTAATTTTACTTGTTCGAAATAAAATGTATCAATCAATCAATTCTGTAAAATGCGGTGCGGAACAGGTGGGTCTTACCATGTGTGTGTGTGTGTGTGTGTGTGTGTGTGTGTGTGTGTGTGTGTGTGTGTGTGTGTGTGTGTGTGTGTCAGTGTGTAAAGTGAACGTGCACAGGCGCTGTGAGAGTAACGTTGCCCCTAACTGTGGAGTCGACGCCAAAGCAATCGCTAAAGTCCTCTCTGACCTCGGAGTGACGCCGGACAAAATCTGCAACAGCGCTCTGAGGCGGAAGAAGGTACAAAACACCTCAAGTCTAAATAAAATAAAATAAATATACTGGCGTTTAAAAAGTCCATAGTCCACAACCGTCATAGATAAAACAAGATGAAAGGAATGTATTATTATAACTAGGCCGATGCTCCATTTATGTGATCCTTTATTTCTGAAGTTGTATTATATAATCCAGTGCTTCTCAAAGTGTGGTCCGCGGACCACTGGGGGTCCGTGAGCGCCCCCTGGTGGTCCGTGAGTATATTGGTAACATTTCACATTTGAAATAAATTAATTGAAGTTTTCCGCACTCTCGCTGGAATATCTCCGCAATGGAGCGAGCTTAAGTTTAACTTTCAATTGCATGACATAGCCCAGCGCAACACTTTCATCACACATGTTGCCACTTGTTCGTACCATTTTCAGGCAATTTGTAATCTGTTCTAGAAAAACGATGTTTCTTTTGATATTTGTGGAGTTAGGTGGTGGTTAAGTCCTTGGTATGGAAAAAGTTTGAGAAACACTGATATAATCGTATCGTATCGTATCGTATCGTATATTCCTTGTGTCCAAACGGCGGTACTACAACTCCTGTATCAGTCCGTGACGTCACCCGGCCCAGAAATACTTTTTACCATTGACTAACATTGGGAAAGAGATGCCTGTAAATCAGCGGATACTTTATTTGTAAGCACATAAACTACCCAGTATGAGCTGTGTTATAGCCCTTATTATAATCATTAGGTCCTTAAAGTTGTAAAGTGCACTAAAATCTAGATTTATTTTCGAGAGTGGGACCTCCGGGGGCGGGGCTTAAGGAGCGCATGCTCTATGAGCGCACATACGGGTTCTTCTGCTCCGACAGCCAGGCATGCTGGGTAATCTGTGACGTTTCGCTCTCTCAAAAGTTGGGCCATTTTGTCGCCATGCGCCAAAGTACGAGACCCCGCCTCCCGCGCTGCGTCCAGGTCTAAATAAACGCATTATATAATATCATTATCATTATTATTATTATTATTATATTATTATTATTATTATTATTATTATTATTATTATTATTATTATTATTATTATTATTGTTATTATAATGAGTGTGTGTGTGTGTGTGTTTCTGAAGCTGCTGCAGGGTCAGGAGTCCCGGCCTCAGATATCCGGGGCGACAGAGACTGAAGACGATCGCTTGAGGTCGGCTTCAACCTCCCCATGTGACCCGGGTAGATAATACTCTCCATCACACACACCTCACACACACACACCTCACACACACCTCACACACACCTCACACACACACACACACACACACACATCTCACACACACCTCACACACACACACCTCACACACATCTTACACACATCTCACACACACCTCACACACATCTCACACACATCTCACACACATCACACACATCACACACATCTCACACATCTCACACACACCTCACACACACCTCACACACATCTCACACACACCTCACACACATCTCACACACACCTCACACACCTCTCACACACATCTCACACATCTCACACACACCTCACAGACATCTCACACACACCTCACAGACATCTCACACACATCACACACATCTCACACACACCTCACACACATCACACACACATCTCACCACACATCACACACACATCTCACACACACCTCACACACACACACCTCACACACATCTTACACACATCTCACACACACCTCACACACATCTCACACACACCTCACACACTCACACACACACCACACACACACTCACACACACACTCACACACACACCACACACACACTCACACACACCTCACACACCTCTCACACACACTCACACACACTCACACACACACACACACTCACACACACCTCACACACATCACACACACACCACACACACACACACACACACCACACACACCTCACACACACACACACACCTCACACACACACACACATCCACACACACCTCACACACACTCACACACACCTCACACACACCTCACACACACTCACACACACACACACACACCTCACACACATCTCACACACACTCACACACACACTACACATCACACACATCCACACACTCACACACACCACACACACACTCACACACACCTCACACACACCTCACACACACACTCACACATCTCACACACACCTCACACACACTCACACACACACACACATCCACACCACCTCACACACACACCACACACACTCACACACACCACCACACACCACACACTCACACACACACCTCACACACACACACCCACACACACACACACACTCACACACACCCACACACACACTCACACACACTCACACACACACACACATCACACACACCACACACCACACACACCCACACACACACCACACACCACACACACACACACACCACATCCACACACCACACACACACCCACACACACTCACACACACCTCACACACACTCACACACACCTCACACACCTCTCACACACACTCACACACTCACACACACCCACACACACTCACACCACACCCACACACACTCACACACACACACACACTCACACACACCTCACACACATCACACACACATCTCACACACACACACACACATCCACACACACCTCACACACACACACCACACACACATCACACACACTCACACACACACCTCACACACACACACACACACCACACACACACCACACACACTCTCACACACATCACACACACATCTCACACACACTCACACACACACTCACACACACTCACACACACACTCACACACACCACACACACACCACACACACCCACACACCATCACACACACACTCACACACACTCACACCACACACACACTCACACACACCTCACACACACACACACACACTCACACACATCACACACACACATCTCACACACACCACACACACACACACACCTCACACACATCTACACACACTCACACACACCTCACACACATCTCACACACACCACACACACACCTCACACACACTCACACACACACCACACACCACACACACTCACACACACTCACACACACATCACACACACACATCCACACACCACACACACCTCACACACACTCACACACACCTCACACACCTCTCACACACACTCACACATCTCACACACACCTCACACACCTCTCACACACATCTCACACATCTCACACACACCTCACACACATCCACACACATCACACACATCTCACACACACCTCACACACACACACACACACTCACACACATCACACACACACTCACACACACACACACACCTCACACACACTACACACATCTCACACACACCTCACACACATCACACACACACTCACACACATCACACACATCTCACACACACCTCACACACACACACCTCACACACACTACACACATCTCACACACACCTCACACACATCTCACACACACCTCACACACACACACACCTCACACACATCTACACACACCACACACACTCTCACACGCATCTCACACGCACCTCACACACATCACACACACATCTCACACACATCATACACACTCACACACACTCACACACACACCTCACACACTCTCTCACACACCTCACACACACATCTCACACACACCCACACACACTCACACACCTCACACACATCTCACACACACTCACACACACTCACACACACCACACACACACACACATCACACACACTCACACACACCCACACACACCTCACACACACAACTCACACACATCACACACATCACACACACACACACACACCACACATCACACACACATCACACACACATCCACACACATCCACACACACCTACACACACTTACACACATCACACACATCACACACACATCTCACACACACCACACACACACCTCACACACACTCACACACCACCTCACACACATCACACACACACCTCACACACATCACACACACATCTCACACACACCTCACACACATCACACACACACCTCACACACACCTCACACACACTCACACACACACTCACACACACTCACACATCACACACACACCTCACACACATCTCACACACACCTCACACACCTCTCACACACACTCACACACTCACACACACACCACACACCTCTCACACACATCTCACACATCTCACACACACCTCACAGACACTCACACACATCACACACATCTCACACACACCTCACACACATCACACACACATCTCACACACATCACACACACATCTCACACACACACATACACCTCACACACATCTTACACACATCTCACACACACCTCACACACATCACACACACATCTCACACACATCACACACATATCTCACACACACCACACACACACACACCACACACACATCTTACACACATCTCACACACACCTCACACACATCTCACACACACCTCACACACACACACACACCTCACACACATCTTACACACACCTCACACACGTCTCACACGCATCTCACACGCACCTCACACACATCACACACACATCACACACACATCATACACATCTCACACACATCTCACACACACACCTCAAACACGTCTCTCACACACCTCACACACACATCTCACACACACCTCACACACATCTCACACACCTCACACACATCTCACACACATCTCACACACATCTCACACACACCTTACACACATCTTACACACATCACACACATCTCACACACACCTCACACACACCTCACACACACAATCTCACACACATCACACACATCACACACATCTCACACGCACCTCACACACATCACACACACATCACACACACATCTCACACACATCTCACACACACCTTACACACATCTTACACACATCACACACATCACACACACATCTCACACACACCTCACACACATCTCACACGCACCTCACACACATCACACACACACCTCACACACATCACACACACATCTCACACACACCTCACACACATCACACACACACCTCACACACATCTCACACACATCTTACACACATCACACACATCACACACACATCTCACACACACCTCACACACACCTCACACACACCTCACACACACCTCACACACACATCTCACACACATACTATATGATTGTTTAGGTTCCTCTGCCCTACAGGCATGTTTTATTGTTCGTCTGTTTTCCTTCGTGCACTGTCAAAATTATGGGCGTTAACGGCGGTAATGAATTTTTTGAATTAATTGCGTTAAAACATTTAACGCATTTAACGCATGTGCAGAATGGCCCGCCCCATACGTGCCCCCAGTGGCAGCGCCGGGGTATGGCTGGGGTAGGCTGCACCCATACCAAGAGATGGCTTAGCCCCACCATGAGACACGATGTTAAAGTTAGCAAAATAAAGTCTGCCAACTCGCGGAGTAAATCGCACAGACGGCAGTTAGTCAGATTGATCTCAGCCGCCTGTCTGGAAATACCGAAGACCAGAAACGGTTTTGAAAACTTTTGTCACGTAGTGATCGTCTTCTCAATAGAACATCTTTGATAATGTCTTCTGGCCAATCAGAATCAAGATAACGGCGTGGTGTTGTTGCAGGAAGTCCCGAGGAAGCATACTTTTGCTGTAGTACAGGGACTGAAATGCGTACCGTCACTTGTGTCACAAAGCGCATTTGCGTACCGACGTACTTGTGAAGCTTTTCCAGAAGGCGGTTCGATCCCCGGACGACAGAATCGGTCTCCGTGTGCACAGACAGGCTGCTGTTAACATCGGTCTGTACAACTACTGCCGAAACTACGCCGACCGGCTGCGGAGGGAGACGCTCCCCCCCTCACTGGAGACCTGCGCTGAAACAGCTGATCACAACGTTCACACTCTGTGGTCACGAAGTACTCCACTAGCTTTGTCGACTTTCCTGAAGTACTCCACTAGCTGTCGACTTTCCTGAAGTACTCCACTAGCCCCCCCCCCTCTGTCGACTTTCCTGAAGTACTCCACTAGCCCCCCCCCCTGTCGACTTTCCTGAAGTACTCCACTAGCTGTCGACTTTCCTGAAGTACTCCACTAGCTCCGTCGACTTTCCTGAAGTACTCCACTAGCTCCGTCGACTTTCCTGAAGTACTCCACTAGCCCCCCTCTGTCGACTTTCCTGAAGTACTCCACTAGCCCCCCCCCCTCCGTCGACTTTCCTGAAGTACTCCACTAGCCCCTCTGTCGACTTTCCTGAAGTACTCCACTAGCCCCCCTCTGT
>CM070497.1:36970210-36977710 GCA_036324585.1 Champsocephalus esox
GGCACCTAGTTAGGATGCCACCTGGGACGCCTCCCTAGGGAGGTGCTCCAGGCACGTCCAGCTGGGAGGAGACCGAGGGGGTAGACCTAGGACCAGGTGGAGGGACTATATCTCTTCTGGCCTGGGAGCGCCTTGGGACCCCCCCAGTCAGAGCTGGTTGATGAGGGGAAAGGAACGTTTGGGGCTCTCAGCTGGAACTGCTACCCCGAGACCCGACCACAGATAAGCGGAGAAGATGGATGGATGCATCACACACACCAAAGAAAATTCCTCATATTTCTGAACCTACTTTGCCTGTTTCTGATTCTGATTACGATTAGAACTACTATATGAGATGCAATTACCAAATGATATTACTAGCTATAGCTGATAAATGTTCAAACCATAAACAGATAAATAAGACATTAGGATTATGTTAGATATGTTTGTATGTTGAATTTTATAACTGTTCTTTGTTTGATACGGATTACTTCTAGCTGTGCAAGATACGATTTAAGAGCTAAAGACTTCTCTAAAATGTTCAAAAGTTATTGTTACCTCCGTTACTCCTCTCAAAGGTAACTCTCAAAGTATTGTTGTGTTCACACCTGTGCAGCGCTCAGTACATCGTGTACCTGCTGCTTCAGAAACTCATTAAACTGGAAACGGCACACACCTGTGCAGTGTACCGACACACACACACACACACACACACGCACATACAGACACACACACACGCACACACAGACACACACGCCGCAGGAACACTTATTAACACCGATCTAAACCACTACAGGCCCATCTCCAACATACCCTTCATTTCCAGGACCCTTGAGAGGGTGGTTGCCGCACAGCTTCAGTCCCATCTTGACACAGACAACCTCCATGAACCCTTCCAATCTGGTTTCCGCCAAAAACACAGTACTGAAACAGCCCTGGTTAAAATCACCAACGACCTCCTCCGTGTAGCTGACTCCGGACTTCTCACCATCCTCATCCTCCTTGACCTCAGCGCTGCATTCGATACCATCTCTCACCCACTACTCCTGGCTGGCATTGGGATCACTGGTGTTGCACTCTCCTGGTTCTCACCATACCTCACTGACAGACAACAGTTTGTACATCTCGGTATTCGCAAGTTACAAGAAAGTGCTATTTCACTGGGTGTCCCCCAGGGGTCAGTACTGGGTCCACTCCTATACATCATATATCTCCTCCCCCTGGTCAAAATCCTCCGTCACCATGAGGTTGATTTTCACTGGTACGCCGATGACACACAGGTCTACATTTCCTCCAAACCCACCACTGCCCTCCCCCCCAACCTCCCTCACCACCTGCCTGGAGGACATCAGGAGCTGGATGAGCAGGAACTACCTGAAGCTTAACGGTAGCAAAACTGAGGCCCTGCTCATCGGCTCCAAATCCACCCTCACCAATTCACATATCACCCCGGCATCAAACATCACCATCGACGGCTTCCCCATACCATTCGCTGCCCAAGTGAAAAGCCTCGGTGTCATTCTGGACGGCTCCCTCTCATTCGCACCACACGTAAAAAACATCACCCGCACCGCCTTCTTCCATCTTCGGAGCGTCTCCAGACTCCGCTCATCTCTGTCCCAACCCAGCACTGAAATCCTGGTCCACTCATTCGTCACATCCCGGATTGATTACTGCAATGCACTTCTGACTGGCCTTCCCATCAAGCTCCTCAATAGACTGCAAATAATCCAGAACTCTGCTGCCCGGATCATCACCCGCACACCAACTCATCCGACCACATCACCCCCATTCTCACTCAGCTACACTGGCTTCCTGTACGTACCGTATTGACGACAAAAACATTCTACTCCTATACAAAGCTGTCCATAACCTTGCCCCCACCTCCATCACCGACCTCCTTCAGGATACGCCCCCTCCCGCACCCTCCGCTCTTCGTCAGTAGGACTTCTCACCGTCCCAAGTTATCGCCTCAAAACCATGGGTGCTCGAGCTTTCAGCTGCTCGGCTCCCAGACTCTGGAACTCCCTGCCACGACGCATCCGACAGTCTGAGTCCATAACGACATTCAAAACCCAACTCAAAACCCACCTGTTCAAACTGGCATTTTCTCTATAATCTGTACCCGGTGTCCTTCTGTGTCCTTTTGTGTCCTTCTGTGTCCTTTTATAGTCAACTTCCTGTTGTTGGTCTTGTCTTGCCCCGGCTGATACTTCACTAAATCCACTGTTTTAATTTGTAAGGTAAAATTGTAAATGTAAATTGTAAATCTGTAACCCTGTAAGGTGTCCTTGGGCGTTATGAAAGGCGCCCCCCAAAATAAATGTATTATTATTATTATGTAACGTACGATAGACAAAACAAGAAGCGCCCGAGGAGCTGCTGGGCGTTTAAAGCTCCTCTTTGTGTGGCGGTCTGTCATCGTCCTCTTAATGTAAGAAGGGACAAATGAGCCGAGGAGGGGAGGTTAGTGTGAACGAAGAGAAGGGAAATAAAGCTCAAGGCCTTCAGAGTTAGAGAACGTTCACTGGAAACTGCTCCCAGTCTCAAAACAACACGAATTACATCAATTCATCAACGGGTATATCGTCCATCTCAAGAGGCATATTTGACATCTAAAGTGCAATTTAGTACACGGTTAAGTTTCTTCAGTATTTACATGTACTGCTTTCTACATCTGCTTATCAACAACAGCACAATTGTCCTATGCATTACATTTGGACGTAACAACGTAACAGGCAGTATGAGAAAACTAAAGAGCTGTCTGAACATTAATATCCTCTTTAGAATAATGAGAAGGTTTGATTCGCTCTGAGAAGTGACTATAGATGAGTTCTCTCTTAGTCTAATAACAGTTGAATGGAGTTGCATCCCATTTGACTGTAGTTCTGTTATTCTAACGAGCGGGTAGTGAAATCTCTCCATTGGTGACCGTAAAGCAAACTAAAGAGACTTCACACTCAGTAGAAGTTATCGTGCTCATGCGGAGTTGATGAAGGGCTGAGAAATGGCTGCATCCCATAATGACCGCTATGAAAGTTACACGGAAGCCTTCAGACGGATGTTTTTCAGCGAGAGTCAAACAGCGAGGGCAGGACGCTTTGTTTATTGTCTCAGACCGCTCGAGTCTAATGATGGCGTCTCCTGTTCAATTATTTATTCCTGTTATTTTCCTCCGAACAACACACACAAATATGTGCAGAGGGGGGGAGGAAGGGGTGAGAGAGAGAGAGAATGTTTTCAGATCACATTTTTACACACACACACACACACACACACACACACACACACACACACACATGTATACATCACTTCAGGGGACATTACATTGACTTACATGCATTACCTGGAGACTTATCCTTACCCTTACCCTAACCAAGTCTTCACCCTAAAATTAATGATCCCCCTTATGGGGACCTCCAATTTGTCCCCATAAGGGAGGTGAGTCCCCACACGTGACTGTGTAAACAGATTTAGGTCCCCACAAGGATGGTAATGCTAGGCCACACACACACACACACACACACACATACACACACACACTGATTGGGAGTGTGTTCTTGGACCAAACAAAGGCATGATGCCTCTTATATAACGGCTGCGATGGTTATCAGGGATGTGATGTGTATTCCATATGCCGTGTAACCCCCCCCCCACCCTTTCACTTCCACACACACACACATAAGACTCAATATGATTACAGTAAACAAACCCCCATTTACATTTTGTTTACGGAATATGATCTCTCTCTCACACACGCACATACACACACACACACACACACCACACACACACACACCACAACTTCTCTTATGGCGCTTTTCCACTGCAGCACGTACCACGTATTTTTTTCTAGGGGTAGTTCTGGCTCAGAGCTACTTTTTCACCTTTTTTCTGGCCCTCCAAAAAAGAGGTTCTTACCGGGCCAACAACCGGGCTGAATACGCTAAACTAGTGACGTACACACACTCGACTGCTGAATGGTCTGAGAGAATCGCTGGCAAGGGGGCTACAACTACAACAAAATGAACATATTTGACCGTGATTTAATTGTAATACACTTTTCAAAATGATGCTGAAGTAACAACACACTGATACCGGTCTGCAGACAGACGGCAGGCGAAAACCTTTTAAAATGCGTGTTTTCTGAATGGAGATCGGCGAAGCTAACGCAGTATATGCTCCGACCGTCCACACTCACAACAACAACGCATCTAGACATAAATAAACCAGCGACTGTATTCGCCATGACACAGGCAGTCTGTGGTTTGCACTTCTTTAACTGTTTCACTTGTTTAACTTTTGTCTAGTTTCTGAACAGATATGAGGAGCTGTGAGCTCTGAGGGCTAACAGCTAACGGCTGATGTTATGGTTTTGTGGTTCGCATTGAAGATGACGTATTAGCGTGATCATGAATGTCTGTTATACAACATAAAACTGTCCGATACACGGCTTAGTGGAATGCTCCATTCTGATTGGTCAATGAATAGATCAGAGAGGTTGTTCATTTTCGCTAACCGGACCATAACAATGTAGAGGGCTGAGCAGAAAACACAGAAATAGAGATTGTCTTGAAGGCATTTGCAGTGTTTTTTGTCTTTTTATCTCATCTCATGTACAATACTCAATGCTGATTTGTCCATTTCTAACATTACGCAGTCTGCTAATGCTCGCTAGCGGACCGTTGCTAAGGAGAGCAGACCGTTACTAAGGAGAGAAAACTGTAGCTAAGGAGAGCAGACTGTTGCTAATGATAGCAGGCTGTTACTAAGGAGGATCGATATCAATCATATCAAAAGAAAGAAGTTCCGGTTACTTTAACGTCGGCTGTGGACAACACACATCAGTTTATATCCATTAAAAAAACACAGGGAATACTTTTTGAATATGTATTTCTTATTCTTCAGGAACTTGTCAATATTCCAATTACTTGTGTATAGACTATTCCACACTATTTATATTATATTTTATTTTATTTACTTGCACTATATTCCTGTGACCTCAGCTACAGTATGTACACGTGACAATAAAAGCCTTGAATCTTGAATCGTGAAGCAAACACTTAATCAGTTCTCATTATTAAATAAAAATTGTGAGTCAAGTAGTTGGTGTTATAGTATCAAGCCATGTAGTACGCAGGAAAATAAACACCAACAGTGTGAGCAACATGTTTGTTATACTTGTTCTTTTTTTTACCACTACCTGTATCCTTTAAGAACACTCTATTTAAAAAAAGAAGTCTTTGTACTTTGGGTGACCTATGTCCTACCCCCGCCCTCCCTGCTGTTCTTCTTAATCGACTGTGGGATCGCAGTCGTTCCCCTATCGGCCTAATTACCGCCAAGAAATGTAAATAACATTATACAACAGTAGCGCCGGCCTCATTCTGCTCGGCACACAGAGGCAGGAGAGGAGAACGAGCAAATGGAGAGAGGAGAAAGAAGCAGATTTATGTAACCTTTTTTTGTCATATACGATTCTGTTTTATTGGCAGCAGGTAAAGATAAGACATGAGTGAGGATAATATGTTATATCTAGCGAGGGAAACACTGAAGCCGTTCTTTTTTCGGTTTGTAAAAATGTAATTAGCGATGTCGGCAGGTTTCTCAAATCAAAGTTGAAGATATAGCTTTTTGACTGGGAAAATACTGACAGACCTTTACGGTCAAGGATTAGGGCCACATGTGATTTAATTTTTTAGATCTGGTCAAAAGTGCATTTCTTTTTTGAGTTCTGAGATTAAAGTCATAATTCTGACATTTGTTTAAACAATTCTGACTAATTCTCACTGCCTTTTTGTGTATAATAAATAAAGCTTTTAAAGGGGACCTATCATGCAAAATGCACTTTGTGATGTCTTCTCTACATCACCATGTGTCCCCGGTGTGTCCCCGTGTCCCCGGTGTGTCCCCGCTGTGTCCCCGGTGTGTCGGGGAACTCACGCAGCATCAGGAAATAAAACCCTCTCTCTTTTCCTCCGTACCCAAATCTCTAAAAACGGGGAACAACGGAGCTGATCCAGATGTGCGTCCGATATGACGTAACATCTGAAATGTGGACCCACGGGCCCAATCAGAAACGTTGCTATCAGAAACAACGCCCGACTGTTTTGGACGTAATATGGTCCGTGTTTACATTAGCATCGCTAACATTCAGAGCTAACCTGTGCTGGAGAGCATGTGTGTGAAGAAGCAGGAAGTAGAAAGGAACTCACCTCGTGGTGTAACCGGCAAGAGAGAAAGCCTTTGAGCTCCAGACTGTTTCAGAGCCTTGATGATCCATGATATGGCGTTTCATCACGGCAGCATTTAGTTTAGACGGTAGCTGCCGGGTCCCGCATGAGCTCAGACCCCTCCTCTTTAAAGCTTTATCCCCGAATCAGCACTTTTGAAACAGGAAGTGAAACAGAGGGATATGAGGCGAGGCTAGAATGATCCGTTTGGTGTTTTGAGCAAAACACTTCAGACATGTTTTTTAAATATATATTTTTTATATATCTGAGACCTATGTTATTACCTAAAAATAGCATGATAGGTCCACTTTAAGTCGAAGTCCAACATGGACCGTGCTACTATTATATTCCAAAAAATAAGCTAATTATTATTCAAACTACATGAGCTCAAGGAATCACATACATAGATAAAAAGTTAATAATAAACACTTGCATTTGGGTATACACAGTGCAGATATGGTTTAGGGGTTTAATGGCTTTCTACTCATTTGAGGGTCAGTGGTTTGATCCATAGACCCTGCAGTTTACATTCAATTCATAGTATGTGTGTGTTCTAGTGGATGTGCATTATGACTAATTCTCACTGCCTTTTTCTGTCAAATAAATAAAGGTTTTAAATCACTAATATACTGTATGTGTTGCCCCACACTTCAACACAGTTGGGCATTACGCTGCTATCTCCTGGTTTACTGGATTATCCCTATACACACTATACATGTAAAGTTAACCCACACACTTTAACACAACACAAATTAGGAATTATTCTTATTTAGATGCAATCAATCAAGGAAAAACAGGGACGGCTTGTCAGGGATGGTATGATGATGACGATGATGATGATGACGATGATGATGATAAAAGGTGAGGAAGAAGAGGAGAGGTTTTGACAGGACAGATGAGAGAGGAGGTATTCTTAATGGATCTGTAATTGGTGAACATCCAAGGAAGCAGACACAAGACTGGTGCATTAATGATGCTTTGTTCTTTAGTGCTGAGACAGGAAGACAGATGTGTGGACAGAGGAAGACAGACGGACAGAGAAAGATAAGTCAAATGACAGCTGACAGAAAGCAGAGGTGCTACTCCCCTTTCAGAGCACCATGGATCCTGTGTAGCATTAACACACATGGGACAAGATGTGTGTTCAGTGGTGCAGAACAAGCCTTTAAGCTCTTCAGGTTTGTCTGTCTATTTGTGTAGATGGCTCTTCTTTGACACACTTTCAAAGTACTGAAGCACACCGGACGGTCTGACTGCAGACTAAAGCTACTTTTTAATTGACAGGTTT
>CM070497.1:36982710-36995210 GCA_036324585.1 Champsocephalus esox
TCCTGAAGAATCTGTTTCTCTGTTGTCCACGTTCACAAAGCAAAGCAGCAGCATCAGAGCACGGGGCAGAGTCTCCAGATGAGTCCCTCGTTCTTATTGAACATCCATGTTGTAGTCCGTTGGATAGAAAACTGTGGTTTCCATGGTTACCCCACAGCAGCAGACGCACAGTCAGGACGTCCGCTGGCGCATCAGAAACACGGCAGATAGAGAAAGTGCATTCGGATTCTCTAAAAGTCTAAAGTCCTTTTGAAGTCTCCTATCCACTATCCCTTAACCCCGTGACCTTTCACTCAGAGGTCAAGAGATAGGAGATAGGGATAGACGATAGGAGCTGACTTGTGGACTATTCGACTGCAGCCAGAGTCTGCCTCGAGCCTCTCTGGCCTCCAGCTGATGCATTCAGGTGAACTAATCGATAAGGAGCGACGTGTCGATACATGTAGAGCAGATTAAAGGCTAGACGCTGCGGTGGTCTCACGTCCCCTCACGGCCAGAGGACCCTCTCACTGAGATGCGGTGGTGATGTATCTTTGTTTAAGTAATGCTTTGAATGTGTACTGTGAGGGGTAAACGAGCCTTCCCTCGGTTCCTCAGAGGAAAAGCATGAATCATGATCAGGATTACAGAAATATTCCCCTTTAAAGATTCTGGATGATTGTATTATATATGATATACATTTGAGTATACTTAAGAAGTAAGGTATACTTAAGGTCGTAGATGTTGAGAGTGGATGCTTGTGAGAAAGGTGCAAACAATGGCTCCAAGGGCAGAGCTCCTGGCTTCTTATAGGGAGCTGTTTATAACACACACACACACACACACACACACCCACATGCGCACACACACACACACACACACACACCCACATGCGCACACACACACACCCACATGCGCACACACACGCGCACGCACGCGCACACACACACACGCACGCGCGCACACACACACACCCACATGCGCACACACACGCGCACGCACGCGCACACACACACGCACGCGCGCACACACACACACGCACACACACACACACACACGCACGCACGCACACGCACACACACACACCCTCGCTCGTCTTATTTCCTATATGAAGAAAGAGGGCTGGAATTCAGGAAGGGGGCCATTTTCAATACCAAGAGAATAGAGTCCGGAGGGTGCAGTATAAAGTGTGTGTGTGTGTGTGTGTGTGTGTGTGTGTGTGTGTGTGTGTGTGTGTGTGTGTGTGTGTGGGTGTGTGTGTTTCACAGGAAGTTGGGACAATCATAGTGTGCCGCAGAGCTGTGTGTGTTCTACCCAGTGTGTGTGTGTGTGTGTGTGTGTGTGTGTGTGTGTGTGGCAGTCTGTGGGACAAAATACACACTTCAAATGTGGATCTCTATATTGACACCGTTATCTTACAGCCTTCATAATACGAAACTCAAGATGCACTTCAAAGTGTCAAATAAGTGTTTCCAAAAGTCCGACAGATTTCACAGGAACGGTTTTATACGATTCAGCTTCGGGATGTATCAACAAGGGTTCACGTGTTTTGATTTTGTTTTATAGAAAATCACAATTTACGATAAACATGTTTTACAATTTCAAGTAAAGACTTCCTAATATTTCCAGTTTCGATTTTTTTTTGAAACCTACATATTCACAACGTTACATTTTCAAATGTAATGTAAATATTTATTTAACAATTGTTCTCTTTGATATATTGAGAGGTTAATGATTTATGATCTCCTGTTGTGGTTTTGACTAGAGCTCAACTCTGTCATTAAAGAGGCCGTATCATCCCGGACATAGTGACATCACTATGGAACACTCACGCTCCTATTGGCTCGCGCTCCAACACATTGAAGTAGAGACACTACATAGTGATACACACCTGAACATCAGCAGGAGAGGACTCTTTAAAGTGGAGACACTACATACTGATATACACCTGAACATCAGCAGGAGAGGACTCTTTAAAGTAGAGACACTACATACTGATATACACCTGAACATCAGCAGGAGAGGACTCTTTAAAGTAGAGACACTACATACTGATATACACCTGAACATCAGCAGGAGAGGACTCTTTAAAGTAGAGACACTACATACTGATACACACCTGAACATCAGCAGGAGAGGACTCTTTAAAGTAGAGACACTACACACTGATATACACCTGAACATCAGCAGGAGAGGACTCTTTAAAGTAGAGACACTACATACTGATATACACCTGAACATCAGCAGGAGAGGACTCTTTAAAGTAGAGACACTACACACTGATATACACCTGAACATCAGCAGGAGAGTACTCTTTAAAGTAGAGACACTACACACTGATATACACCTGAACACCAGCAGGAGAGGACTCTTTAAAGTAGAGACACTACATACTGATATACACCTGAACATCAGCAGGAGAGGACTCTTTAAAGTAGAGACACTACATACTGATATACACCTGAACATCAGCAGGAGAGGACTCTTTAAAGTAGAGACACTACATACTGATATACACCTGAACATCAGCAGGAGAGGACTCTTTAAAGTAGAGACACTACATACTGATATACACCTGAACATCAGCAGGAGAGGACTCTTTAAAGTAGAGACACTACATACTGATATACACCTGAACATCAGCAGGAGAGGACTCTTTAAAGTAGAGACACTCCATACTGATATACACCTGAACATCAGCAGGAGAGGACTCTTTAAAGTAGAGACACTACATACTGATATACACCTGAACATCAGCAGGAGAGGACTCTTTAAAGTAGAGACACTACATACTGATATACACCTGAACATCAGCAGGAGAGGACTCTTTAAAGTAGAGACACTACATACTGATATACACCTGAACATCAGCAGGAGAGCACTTAAAGTAGAGACACTCCATACTGATATACACCTGAACATCAGCAGGAGAGGACTCTTTAAAGTAGAGACACTACATACTGATATACACCTGAACATCAGCAGGAGAGGACTCTTTAAAGTAGAGACACCACATACTGATATACACCTGAACATCAGCAGGAGAGGACTCTTTAAAGTAGAGACACTACATACTGATATACACCTGAACATCAGCAGGAGAGGACTCTTTAAAGACTCTTTAAACAGACTGATATGAATCTGGAAAAGAGCAGCATGTGTTCATTTCTCACACGTGTCTCCCCCTCCTCTCTGCAGGACCGTCTGTTCTTCGTGATGGAATACGTGAACGGAGGCGACCTGATGTTTCAGATCCAGAGATCGAGGAAGTTCGACGAGGCCAGATCTCGTTTCTACGCCGCCGAGGTCACGTCCGCTCTGATGTTCCTGCACCGGCACGGAGTCATATACAGGTAACCGTGCTAACCGCGCTAACAGGTAACCGCGCTAACAAGTAACCGCGCTAACAAGTAACCGCGCTAACAAGTAACCGTGCCCACAGGTATAACCGCGCTAACAGGTAACCGCGCTAACAAGTAACCGTGCCCACAGGTATAACCGCGCTAACAGGTAACCGCGCTAACAAGTAACCGTGCCCACAGGTATAACCGTGCCCACAGGTATAACCGTGCTAATTGGTAAACGTGCTAACCGGTAACCATGGCAACAGTGCTAGCATCCAGGTCGCTCAGTAAGAAATACGATGGGTTTCATCATTTTGCACCGATTTTCTCATTACCATTGAAAAATATATTCAAATTCTCATTTTTAAGAGAATGTGTACCAAACAAACGTGTTTTCTTAGGTCTATTTGTATAATATGGAATATAGGATGCAACTTGTGGCCCGGGATATCACTGCAGCTCTACTGAACTTTATAAAATGTGTATTTTAACACATTTTAACACTTAAACACATACTAACAGTACATACTAACAGTCCACTGCAATAGTCCATATTGTGATTTCGGTAACATTTTGACATCACCTCTTATACAGACATTCATGCAGGCCTCTATTTATTACTTGTCCACGTGTCTTAATGTGATTTTGATGCTTTCGAGCTGCCACGTTACACTTGGTGCGACAATACTTTGCTTCACTTTTCAATCCTTTGCATATTCGAGCAGAAGCAGGAGTCCCACCTCAGACTCCGGTCCGTCGATCCTTCGCTCACTGCGCCGCGTGGACCTTCTGCTTATTTGATTTAGTGCCTCCAGCTGAGATGTGCGTCTCCATGACCAGACCTATATCCTGGGAAACAGACAGGATAAACATTAAGTGAAACTCCCAGCTTTAATAAAGAGGAATATTCCACAGTAACGTATCGCTAAAGTGCACTTTACAGGACTTGAACTCAGTCTTAATCTTTGCATGAATGTGCTGTTTATTCAGCGAAGAAACATATCTGTGCAATGTTACATGATCTCTACATCTTACAAAAGAAGCTCTCACTGGTCTTGCTCTTACGGCCTGTCCACACGACAGCGTCGAAAGCTCCAATCTGCCCATTCACTTTCAATGGGGTGACGTCACGTAGCCTCGCTTTTTCGCCGAACTGAATTGTGGGTAGCAGAGCGGTCCGTCTCAGGCGTCTCCGGCGTCAGAAGTTGAACATTGTTCAACTTCTGACGCCGGAGACGCCGGAGTAGCCAGCGCCAGCCAATCAAATCCCGTTTCCCAAAATCTGACAGCTCAAGCCGTAGCCAATCAAACCGCGTCTAAGCTGGGAGAGATATCGCGCCGTTCATTTCTATATTTCAAAAAAAGTCGGAGAAGAAACTAACTATCGCCGTAGCAATCACCCGGTTGTGTATGACCAGACCCTCTTCACCTACCGGGACACAAACCGGAGGAACCAGCATGGAGGGAGGTGGCAGAGACAGTGGGGGAACTGGTAGGGTTTCGCCTGTTTGGGGAGTTTATATATATATATATATATATTGCTCGCATAAAATCCCCGGGGTTTTTGCTTTGTATGTCGGGGGCGGGAGATTCATGTGATTGGTTGTTGGTCGTGTTGCTTGAATAAAATCCCCAAGCTCCAGACACGCTCCGTCATTCTCTTCAGTCCTGAGACTTAATATGGTTTCCAAATGTCATGATGTCTTAAACTGGTTAATACTGTGGACGGGTACTAGGTCTAGCACCAGGCTGCACAACACGAAATGATTCTGCAAACAAACCAGAGTGCAGACTTTTGCAATCCCAGGCTTTATCTTGCAATGATAACAACGAATACTGAGTGTGTCTGCCTGTCTGTACATCGGATGTCTTCCGTAATACTATTCATACTTTAATTTTGTATTGGTCGTTATTTTGCCCTTGCTTCATTCTTTCTCCAAATTTCGTGAAAGTCGGCCCAGTGGTATGTCTGTAATCGTGCTGTCAGACAAACCAACGATACCAAAAACATGACCTTCCTCGTTACAAGGACATGTTTTATTGGCTATTGTATGATACTGTATGTTTGGGGTAATCTATTGGGGCAGTGAAAAAGTATTATTGTCACGCAGCGTCCACACGGCGGCGTGCGTTGAAGCTTGCCGGTGGGCGTGTCTGGAACTCGACTAACAACCAATCAAATGAATCTCCCGCCCCGGACACACAAGCACGCGGTTCGATTGGCTAGAGCTTGTACTGGCATATGATTTGATCGGCTGACGCTTCCGTCGAAGCTTCAAAAGTTGAACTTTTCTCTACTTTTGAAGTAAAGCGAAGCGACGGAACCACAATGCAGTTCGGCAAAGCGTGACGTCACCTCTTTCAAAGTGAATCGGCAGAAGCGTTGAAGCTTCAACGCACGCCGCCGTGTGGGCGGGCCGTCAGCATCCCAAAGGCTTCTTGACAAAAAGCCAGTGGGATTTCTTCAATTTGATTTTTGAAAATTGCAGAAAATGATATCTGTGGCGAACAGACATTTACGATGCGAACACATTTAATGTCATACAACTAAACGGTTCAAATGTCTTCAGCTTGTGTTCACCGCAGACCTTACTTCAGGATAACAGCCAAAACACATTCAGAGAACCATTGATTTATAGACGAGGGGACAGGAAGTGGTGACCCAATACGGAACCCCTTCTATGAATCTAAACGAGGTGCCATTTTAGGGATTGCCATGTCCTGTACATATCCCAATGTTTTGTTTTCTACGTTGACTGATCTTTGGATAGGTTGCCATCTTGGCTTGACAATTTGATCTTGATTTAAATATCTCAGCAAATATATGTAAAATGTTTCGCTTTGTTTGGATCAAATCTTTCAGTGACGGACCTTTGAACGTAAAGCCGTGTGTGTTGAGTGCTACTGTGTCCAATCATACTCAAACCCTCTGACCCATGAAGCGCTGCGTGTTGGTCTGCAGGTCCAGTTTACCTCGGGTTCTGTTATCAGTGTGTGTGTGTGTGTGTGTGTGTGTGTGTGTGTGTGTGTGTGGACTCCTCAGCCATAATATCATTGTGGACAGATAGAAAACACACACCTGGTTCCAAACTGGGAACCATAACACCATTGTGAGAGCTGATGTTCCCATAAATAACTCTGATGGAAGGAGAGCGAGGAATCGTGCTTAGATGATCTCGTCATGCAACCTGTGTGTGTGTGTGTGTGTGTGTGTGTGTGTGTGTGTGTCCCCGTGTGTGTAGACATGTGTATTAATGCTGCACCGCCTGTCCCATGTTAGCGAGGCCTGTTTTTGTGATTTTTTAACATTTTTGATTTGGTTTCACATTCAGCGACGTAGCTTAACATTACATTTCCCTTAGCAACGGTCTGCTATCCTTAGCAACGGAAGGTTCCAAACAGACCAATCAACATTGAGTATTCAACACTAAGCTGTATAATAACATAGAATACAAATAAATAAAATGTATCCTCCCTTTTTTTGTGAACGGCATCTTTGTGGCAGCGCATGTTGTTTCAACTAGAAGCTACCGTGTGTGAGATGTGGTTGTATCGTTTCCGTTTACTCCTGATGCAGTTGTGTGTGTTTTACAGTGTGTGTTTGTGTGTGTGTGTGTGAGTGTGTACGTGTGTGCCCTTCATTGTCCGTGTACCTGGCCTCACAGAGTCATGAATATACAAAACGTTGGCATATAAACACAGACACGATGTTCCCAGAATGAGGAAGCAGGCGGGGAACATGACTCCATGAGAGTATTGTTTGGTGTTTGGGAAATAGAGGCGATTAAACTCGACAGAAGATGGTTTCGTACACAGTCCCCATTCATTTACCTGGTACAAAACCAGTACATTTGGCAGCTTTAACGTGGCAAATCTCCAGCTGTTGTCCTCGGCTAGACGATAATAGACACCCTAAAAGCACAATACATCACAAGGGTTCATTAAGAAGAAAGACAGGAAGATAGAGGAGATAGGATTTGACATTACATTGTAAAACCACAGGTAATGCGGGACATGCAGGCATTAAAGGCATTAGCACCGATGATAATAATACATTTGATTTGTAAAGCACCTCTCATTGCTGAAAGCAATCCCAAAGTGCTACAAGGGGCATACAAGTCAATGTAGTTAACATAACAACAAAGTGTGGCACAGAAGCAACACACAACACACACACACGTTACTACATACAGAATATGTCACGTACAATAACACTCACATAGGGGACGTGAGCAGAAACACGGGCAACATCCATGTTCGTTACATACAGAGGTGGGACGTATGGGAGTACAAATACTTTGTTACTGTACTTAAGTACATGTTTCTGGTATCAGTACTTTACTCCACTTTTTCTGACGACTTTTTACTTTGACTTCTTACATGTTGAACACAAATACCTGTACTTTCTACTTCTCACATGTTGAACATAAATACCTGTACTTTCTACTTCTCACATGTTGAACTCAAATACCTGTACTTTCTACTTATTACATGTTGAACCCAAATACCTGTACTTTCTACTTCTCACATGTTGAACTCAAATACCTGTACTTTCTACTTCTCACATGTTGAACTCAAATACCTGTACTTTCTACTTCTCACATGTTGAACATAAATACCTGTACTTTCTATTTCTTACATGTTGAACCCAAATACCTGTACTTTCTACTTCTTACATGTTGAACCCAAATACCTGTACTTTCTACTTCTTACATGTTGAACTCAAATACCTGTATTTCTACTTCTTACATGTTGAACACAAATACCTGTACTTTCTATTTCTCACATGTTGAACATAAATACCTGTACTTTCTACTTCTCACATGTTGAACTCAAATACCTGTACTTTCTACTTCTTACATGTTGAACTCAAATACCTGTACTTTCTACTTCTCACACGTTGAACTCAAATACCTGTACTTTCTACTTCTCACATGTTGAACATAAATACCTGTACTTTCTATTTCGTACATGTTGAACACAAATACCTGTACTTTCTACTTCTCACATGTTGAACTCAAATACCTGTACTTTCTATTTCTCACATGTTGAACTCAAATACCTTTACTTTCTACTTCTCTCATGTTGAACTCAAATACCTGTACTTTCTACTTCTCACATGTTGAACTCAAATACCTGTACTTTCTACTTCTTACATGTTGAACTCAAATACCTGTATTTCTACTTCTTACATGTTGAACACAAATACCTGTACTTTCTACTTCTCTCATGTTGAACTCAAATACCTGTACTTTCTACTTCTCACATGTTGAACTCAAATACCTGTACTTTCTACTTCTTACATGTTGAACTCAAATACCTGTATTTCTACTTCTTACATGTTGAACACAAATACCTGTACTTTCTACTTCTCACATGTTGAACATAAATACCTGTACTTTCTACTTCTCACATGTTGAACTCAAATACCTGTACTTTCTACTTCTTACATGTTGAACTCAAATACCTGTATTTCTACTTCTTACATGTTGAACACAAATACCTGTACTTTCTACTTCTTACATGTTGAACCCAAATACCTGTACTTTCTACTTCTTACATGTTGAACTCAAATACCTGTACTTTCTACTTCTCACATGTTGAACTCAAATACCTGTACTTTCTACTTCTCACATGTTGAACTCAAATACCTGTATTTTCTACTTCTCTCATGTTGAACACTAATACCTGTACTTTCTACTTCTTACATGTTGAACTCAAATACCTGTACTTTCTACTTCTCCCATGTTGAACTCAAATACCTGTACTTTCTACTTCTTACATGTTGAACCCAAATACCTGTACTTTCTACTTCTTACATATTGAACTCAAATACCTGTACTTTCTACTTCTTACATGTTGAACCCAAATACCTGTACTTTCTACTTCTTACATATTGAACTCAAATACCTGTACTTTCTACTTCTCTCATGTTGAACTCAAATACCTGTACTTTCTACTTCTTACATGTTGAACCCAAATACCTGTACTTTCTACTTCTTACATATTGAACTCAAATACCTGTACTTTCTACTTCTCACATGTTGAACCCAAATACCTGTACTTTCTACTTCTTACATGTTGAACTCAAATACCTGTACTTTCTACTTCTTACATGTTGAACCCAAATACCTGTACTTTCTACTTCTTACATATTGAACTCAAATACCTGTTCTTTCTACTTCTCACATGTTGAACATAAATACCTGTACTTTCTACTTCTTACCTGTTGAACTGAAATACCTGTACTTTCTATTTCTTACATGTTAAACTCAAATACCTGTACTTTCTACTTCTCAAATGTTAAACTCAAATACCTGTACTTTCTACTTCTCACATGTTGAACATAAATACCTGTACTTTGTATTTCTTACATGTTGAACTCAAATACCTGTACTTTCTACTTCTCACATGTTGAACTCAAATACCTGTAATTTCTACTTCTCACATGTTGAACTCAAATACCTGTACTTTCTACTTCTCACACGTTGAACTCAAATACCTGTACTTTCTACTTCTCACATGTTGAACATAAATACCTGTACTTTCTATTTCTTACATGTTGAACACAAATACCTGTACTTTCTACTTCTCACATGTTGAACTCAAATACCTGTACTTTCTATTTCTCACATGTTGAACTCAAATACCTTTACTTTCTACTTCTCTCATGTTGAACTCAAATACCTGTACTTTCTACTTCTCACATGTTGAACTCAAATACCTGTACTTTCTACTTCTTACGTGTTGAACTCAAATACCTGTACTTTCTACTTCTTACATGTTGAACCCAAATACCTGTACTTTCTACTTCTTACATATTGAACTCAAATACCTGTACTTTCTACTTCTTACATGTTGAACCCAAATACCTGTACTTTCTACTTCTTACATATTGAACTCAAATACCTGTACTTTCTACTTCTCACTTGTTGAACATAAATACCTGTACTTTCTACTTCTTACATGTTGAACTGAAATACCTGTACTTTCTACTTCTCACATGTTGAACTCAAATACCTGTACTTTCTACTTCTTACATGTTGAACCCAAATACCTGTACTTTCTACTTCTTACATGTTGAACTCAAATACCTGTACTTTCTACTTCTCACATGTTGAACTCAAATACCTGTACTTTCTACTTCTTACATGTTGAACACAAATACCTGTACTTTCTACTTCTTACATGTTGAACTCAAATACCTGTACTTTCTACTTCTCACATGTTGAACTCAAATACCTGTACTTTCTACTTCTCACATGTTGAACTCAAATACCTGTATTTTCTACTTCTCTCATGTTGAACACTAATACCTGTACTTTCTACTTCTTACATGTTGAACTCAAATACCTGTACTTTCTACTTCTCCATGTTGAACTCAAATACCTGTACTTTCTACTTCTTACATGTTGAACCCAAATACCTGTACTTTCTACTTCTTACATGTTGAACTCAAATACCTGTACTTTCTACTTCTTACATGTTGAACCCAAATACCTGTACTTTCTACTTCTTACATATTGAACTCAAATACCTGTACTTTCTACTTCTCTCATGTTGAACTCAAATACCTGTACTTTCTACTTCTTACATGTTGAACCCAAATACCTGTACTTTCTACTTCTTACATATTGAACTCAAATACCTGTACTTTCTACTTCTCACATGTTGAACCCAAATACCTGTACTTTCTACTTCTTACATGTTGAACTCAAATACCTGTACTTTCTACTTCTTACATGTTGAACCCAAATACCTGTACTTTCTACTTCTTACATGTTGAACTCAAATACCTGTACTTTCTACTTCTCACATGTTGAACTCAAATACCTGTAATTTCTACTTCTCACATGTTGAACTCAAATACCTGTACTTTCTACTTCTCACACGTTGAACTCAAATACCTGTACTTTCTACTTCTCACATGTTGAACATAAATACCTGTACTTTCTATTTCTTACATGTTGAACACAAATACCTGTACTTTCTACTTCTCACATGTTGAACTCAAATACCTGTACTTTCTATTTCTCACATGTTGAACTCAAATACCTGTACTTTCTACTTCTCTCATGTTGAACTCAAATACCTGTACTTTCTACTTCTCACATGTTGAACTCAAATACCTGTACTTTCTACTTCTTACGTGTTGAACTCAAATACCTGTACTTTCTACTTCTTACATGTTGAACCCAAATACCTGTACTTTCTACTTCTTACATATTGAACTCAAATACCTGTACTTTCTACTTCTTACATGTTGAACCCAAATACATGTACTTTCTACTTCTTACATATTGAACTCAAATACCTGTACTTTCTACTTCTCACTTGTTGAACATACTTCTCACATGTTGAACCCAAATACCTGTACTTTCTACTTCTTACATGTTGAACTCAAATACCTGTACTTTCTACTTCTCACATGTTGAACTCAAATACCTGTACTTTCTACTTCTCGCATGTTGAACTCAAATACCTGTACTTTCTACTTCTCGCATGTTGAACTCAAATACCTGTACTTTCTACTTCTCGCATGTTGAACTCAAATACCTGTACTTTCTACTTCTCGCATGTTGAACTCAAATACCTGTACTTTCTACTTCTTACATGTTGAACCCAAATATCTGTACTTTCTACTTCTTACATATTGAACTCAAATACCTGTACTTTCTACTTCTCACATGTTGAACTCAAATACCTGTACTTTCTACTTCTCACATGTTGAACTCAAATACCTGTACTTTCTACTTCTCGCATGTTGAACTCAAATACCTGTACTTTCTACTTCTCACATGTTGAACCCAAATACCTGTACTTTCTACTTCTTACATGTTGAACTCAAATACCTGTACTTTCTACTTCTCGCATGTTGAACTCAAATACCTGTACTTTCTACTTCTCGCATGTTGAACTCAAATACCTGTACTTTCTACTTCTTACATGTTGAACTCAAATACCTGTACTTTCTACTTCTCACATGTTGAACTCAAATACCTGTACTTTCTACTTCTCGCATGTTGAACTCAAATACCTGTACTTTCTACTTCTTACATGTTGAACCCAAATATCTGTACTTTCTACTTCTTACATATTGAACTCAAATACCTGTACTTTCTACTTCTCACATGTTGAACTCAAATACCTGTACTTTCTACTTCTCACATGTTGAAC
>CM070497.1:37000210-37012710 GCA_036324585.1 Champsocephalus esox
TTTAATCCCGATTCTTCTTCTTCTTCTTCTCTTCTTCTTCTTCTTCTTCTTCTTCTTCTTCTTCTTCTTCTTCTTCTTCTTCTTCTTCTTCTTCTTCTTCTTCTTCTTCTTCTTCTTCTTCTTCTTCTTCTTCTTCTTCTTCTTCTTCTTCTTCTTCTTCTTCTTCTTCTTCTTCTTCTTCTTCTTCTTCTTCTTCTTCTTCTTCTTTCGTGTAACGTTAGAAGTCCAACTCGGTGTCGTGTAGCCATGCCCGCATCTCTGGTCCTAGCTCGAAGAGGCTGGCTTCCGAGGGCGGTCTGTGTCAGGGGCAGATGGTGATTATATGGACAGCGGTCTGCTCGGGGTCGCATGCCGCGCTGTCCGCCAAGCCCCACGTCTTCATCCATGTTTTAAAGCGACCGACCCCAGTTTGTAGACGGTTCAGAGTAGTCCTTTACACCGTGTTAATACACTAAAGCAATGCTATGAATACGATGACTATACGACATATTAAATGTAACAGAATGAACCTTTCTTGTAGATAAACAAAGCAAGAAGATAACAGATGAACTATAAGCAATACATTTGATTTGATTTGAATGAAACATGAGAAGTTTTCTACGACACAAACTTGAGCCGTGTCAAATCGATGCAACACAGATGATACATCCTTCATCTTGCGTTACTCCAACAAGACGTCTTCACAAATGAATACAATTACTATTCAACATATTAAATGCAATATAAGAAACCTTTCCTGTGGATAAACAAAGCACGAACAGATGAAATAGAGAATAAATGAAAGCTGATCGATGCAACACCGATGAATACATCTGCATTACAGCCACAAGACGTCTTCACATAAATGAATATCTTTCCATTAGCGCGGCTCGCCACCTGCAGCCACTTCATATCCGATCTCCCCGCAGCTCATTGGACGAGGGGGATGTGTAAAACCAATATTTAGCAGCCGTGAGAATTCAATCACAAAGGCATTATATTCTCAGGCCGTTTCTCCGTCCCGCTGCAATTCAGATGTAATGACCAGCGAGTCGCCCGGAGGTGAGAGATGCAGCCGGGTTATTCTTTAGTCCTGAGAGAAAAACGCAGAGCCAGTCTCTCTGCGGCCTCGACATGAGCACACGGCCTTCAGCGAGGATTATTCCGCCTAAAGAACTACATCAAGGTTGGTTTTAAGGCGCTTAGGGTGATGAAAGGCTGCGTTTCATGTTCACACACCAAGCGGACACCAAAGAACTGACACGGACGGACCCGACTGTTGCGTCGCCTCGCGTCTCTGCGTCTTGGCCATGTGCACTGGAACCGCAAAGACTTCAGCCGACGGCCAAGAAGCACGTACGAACTGCGCGTGCGTGAGTGGCAATACCTCTCCTTACCAGCAGGTGGCGGTAGTGTGTGTTCGCCATTCAAAAGAGGAACCGGAAGACAGACTGCGTGATAACCGAGAGAAGAAGAACAGACTGCGAGATATAAACAAACAACAAATAGCGTTCCATGTTCCCTCTACAGCGAGAAGCTCACGGGGCTTTCCCGAACCTGAGTCGAAAGCTGGAGTTCATGAAATCTCACATTTGCCTTCTTATCGTTTGTTTGGGTCCCTCACTTCCGTTTCGCTTCTCATGCACTGATTCGCTAAGCTGAACAGCCAATCAGAGTGATGTCTTTTGCCGACTGCCTTTGGCCGAGCAGGCATCGGCACGGCTGACGGTGCGGGACACAGCAATGTGAGTAGGGCGTGTCGACGCTCATCGCCGGCCTGACGCCCACCGACGGCTCGGTGTGTCCGGGCCTTTAGACAAACCGCTCCTGCTTCTTCTTCCAGCTCTCATCACGGTGAGACGAACAATGGGAGGACATTTCTCAGAAGAAAGTTCAATGTTTCAAAACCTGCTTTTCAATGTTTAGCTTTCTTATTTGATCTTAGTCGTTATTTCCCTTCATAACTTTACATTAGTAACTTATTAACCCTTTAGAGTCCTGGGCTAATTTGGCTTTGTTCGCATACTTGTGATTTGTCTTACCAAACCCCGTTAAGAAATGTTTAGCATTTCAATGTTTGGTATCTGTTTCTTAAAGACAGCCTCACCTACTGTGTACAACCGGATAGCTATTCTTTACATTCAGACTTTCTATGTGAACATTTTGGACCCAAGAAAACGTAAAAACAGATTTTGGGTAACACGAACATAGCTGGAAATATATACCTTCATCGAGTCTTCATCGCTGAGTCTTCATCGTGAGTCTGAGTCTTCATCGTGGACCTGAGTCTTCATCACGAGCCTGAGTCTTCATCGTGATTCTGAGTCTTCATCATGAGCCTGAGTCTTCATCGTGAGTCTGAGTCTTCATCGTGAGTCTGAGTCTTCATCGTGGACCTGAGTCTTCATCACGAGCCTGAGTCTTCATCGTGAGTCTGAGTCTTCATCATGAGCCTGAGTCTTCATCGTGAGTCTGAGTCTTCATCGTGAGCCTGAGTCTTCATCGTGAGTCTGAGTCTTCATCATGAGTCTTCATCGTGAGTCTGAGTCTTCATCGTGGACCTGAGTCTTCATCACGAGCCTGAGTCTTCATCGTGATTCTGAGTCTTCATCATGAGCCTGAGTCTTCATCGTGAGTCTGAGTCTTCATCGTGAGCCTGAGTCTTCATCGTGAGTCTGAGTCTTCATCATGAGTCTTCATCGTGAGTCTGAGTCTTCATCGTGGACCTGAGTCTTCATCACGAGCCTGAGTCTTCATCGTGATTCTGAGTCTTCATCATGAGCCTGAGTCTTCATCGTGAGTCTGAGTCTTCATCGTGAGCCTGAGTCTTCATCGTGAGTCTGAGTCTTCATCATGAGTCTTCATCGTGAGTCTGAGTCTTCATCGTGAGTCTGAGTCTTCATCATGAGTCTGAGTCTTCATCATGAGTCTGAGTCTTCATCATGCGTCTGAGTCTTCATCATGAGTCTGAGTCTTCATCATGAGTCTGAGTCTTCATCATGAGCCTGAGTCTTCATCGTGAGCCTGAGTCTTCATCGTGAGCCTGAGTCTTCATCGTGAGTCTGAGTCTTCATCATGAGTCTGAGTCTTCATCATGAGCCTGAGTCTTCATCGTGAGCCTGAGTCTTCATCGTGAGCCTGAGTCTTCATCATGAGTCTTCATCATGAGTCTGAGTCTTCATCATGAGCCTGAGTCTTCATTGTGAGCCTGAGTCTTCATCATGAGCCTGAGTCTTCATCATGAGTCTGAGTCTTCATCATGAGTCTGAGTCTTCATCATGAGCCTGAGTCTTCATCATGAGCCTGAGTCTTCATCATGAGTCTGAGTCTTCATCATGAGCCTGAGTCTTCATCATGAGCCTGAGTCTTCATCGTGAGTCTGAGTCTTCATCATGAGCCTGAGTCTTCATCATGAGTCTGAGTCTTCATCATGAGTCTGAGTCTTCATCATGAGCCTGAGTCTTCATCGTGAGCCTGAGTCTTCATCGTGAGCCTGAGTCTTCATCATGAGTCTTCATCATGAGTCTTCATCATGAGTCTGAGTCTTCATCATGAGTCTGAGTCTTCATCATGAGCCTGAGTCTTCATCATGAGCCTGAGTCTTCATCATGAGTCTGAGTCTTCATCGTGAGCCTGAGTCTTCATCGTGAGTCTGAGTCTTCATCGTGAGCCTGAGTCTTCATCGTGAGCCTGAGTCTTCATCGTGAGTCTGAGTCTTCATCGTGAGCCTGAGTCTTCATCGTGAGCCTGAGTCTTCATCGTGAGTCTGAGTCTTCATCATGAGTCTGAGTCTTCATCATGAGCCTGAGTCTTCATCATGAGCCTGAGTCTTCATCATGAGTCTGAGTCTTCATCATGAGTCTGAGTCTTCATCATGAGCCTGAGTCTTCTATATATATTATAATATATGTATTATAAGCATTCTGATTGGGAATCGATGTGAAAACACTTCCCTGTAAACTGCACTGGAAGCAGAGTGGAGGTTTAGTGAGCTCACACACACACACACACACACACACACACACACACACACACACACACACACACTACATCTCAGGGTTGTTCATTATGACCCAAACTTGAACCGTTCAGTAGGATCTTGGATCTGAGCCAGCTGTCGAGCTTCACTGCTCCTGACGTGTCAGCTCACTTTCTCTCGAGTCATATTAGCGTAACATTCAGAGCTTAACTTTGCACGGGATCCAGATACCTGCCAAATCTGCAGATAACTCCTCTTTCTCATATCGGGTTTTAAGTGTATTAAAGGTTTATGGTCTGTCTTCCAAACTGTTGCATGGCAATGAAAAAGCATCCGCCCGTCCAATGTTCATTTCAGGTGATATTCATAATGTGTCCGATTCTGTTTCAATGTATGCTATGTTTGACGATATTTCTTAATCTGTTTGAATGGTTTCTTAAAATTGTTTTCAATCTGTGTTTTACATTTTAGTTTTCTTTCATTTCAACACCAAGTCAAATTCATCGTACGTGTTAACCTACCTGGTGAACTGTTTCGGGGATTCACAGGCAGGGTTTCCACTGCAAGTTTAAGGAAAATCACTCGGTTTAGTGCGGTGCCGCGGTTTAGTACGGTGCCGCGGTTTAGTACGGTGCCACGGTTTAGTACGGTGCCACGGTTTAGTACGGTGCACGGTTTAGTGCGGTGCCACGGTTTAGTACGGTGCCACGCTTTAGTGCGGTGCCACGGTTTAGTACGGTGCCACGGTTTAGTGCGGTGCCACGCTTTAGTGCGGTGCCACGGTTTAGTACGGTGCCACGGTTTAGTACGGGTTTAGTACGGTGCCACGGTTTAGTACGGGTTTAGTACGGTGCCACGGTTTAGTACGGTGCCACGGTTTAGTACGGGTTAAGTACGATGCCACGGTTTAGTACGGTGCCACGGTTTGGTGCGGTGCCTCGGTTTAGTACGGTGCCGCGGTTTAGTACGGTGCCTCGGTTTAGTACGGTGCCGCGGTTTAGTACGGTGCCACGGTTTAGTGCGGTGCCGCGGTTTAGTACGGTGCCACGGTTTAGCGCCGTGCCACGGTTTAGCACGGTGCCGCGGTTTAGTACGGTGCCGCGGTTTAGTGCGGTGCCACGGTTTAGCGCCGTGCCACGGTTTAGTACAGTGCCACGGTTTAGCGCGGTGCCACGGTTTAGTACGGTGTCGCGGTTTAGTACGGTGCCACGGTTTAATACGGTTGCCACGGTTTAGTGCGGTGCCTCGGTTTAGTGCGGTGCCACGGTTTAGTACAGTGCCACGGTTTAGTACGGTGCCTCGGTTTAGTGCGGTGCCACGGTTTAGTACGGTGCCTCGGTTTAGTGCGGTGCCACGGTTTAGTACGGTGCCTCGGTTTAGTGCGGTGCCACGGTTTAGTACGGGTTTAGTACGGTGCCACGGTTTAGTACGGGTTTAGTACGGTGCCACGGTTTAGTACGGTGCCACGGTTTAGTACGGGTTAAGTACGGTGCCACGGTTTAGTACGGTGCCTCGGTTTAGTGCGGTGCCACGGTTTAGTGCGGTGCCACGGTTTAGTGCGGTGCCTCGGTTTCCAAAAGCAAATCAACGACTGGATAAGCTCTGTCTTTTTATTTCAGAGCTTGCTGAAACAGAACAGTTGCATAAGCTCTCGACTTCACACACACACACACACACACACGCACGCACACACACACGCACACACACACACACACACACACACGGACTCCATGTCCTCCCCTGGCTTGTCGGGGCGGCTGTATTTTGTGAAAACACCTTCGGGCTGAATGGCTGCGTCGGCTGCATCGAGGAGATGTTGACATTTTTGTGGCAATCAACCATCAAACTCAGAGCGGCTGCATTCATGACCAACATCTCGTCTCTCAACACTACCTCTCTTATCTCTCACCCTCACTCTCTCTCTCTCTCTCTCTCTCTCTCCCATTCAACCCTTTAACGTTCTCTCTGTTCCCAGGTCAGTTTCCCTTCATGCCCTCCTCTTATAATTGCCCCGACAACAGGCTCAATCCATCTTAAAATGCCAAAAATAATTGTGGATAAGGATTTGTGTGATTCTAACTCTTCTCAAATTGCCAATGTCAAGATTGAAAGGTTTTATTGTCTTTAAGCTGCAGTGGAGAAATGGCAATGAAATTCTTCTGACCTGAGCTCCTCCAACGATGCAACATGTATCATAAAATACAAAATAAAAACTAGTGCAAGAAGTGTACATGTAAATCCAAGGATCCAATGTATTTTTAAACGGAGCAGAAATAGACTCCCCACTCAAGTACTGGACCTTGATTTTTGACTTTAAGAAAGTTCAACGTTAAATCACTGCAACATGTTAAAGAATTAAAGAAGATTCTGTCCCACATTGAACACTGTTTGACAAACTGGTCGTTCGCCTGAGCCTCAAACCTGAAACCCAGAGAGCAGCTGTTCACGAGAGCCGTCCAGGTGTCTGACAGACAGACACACTCACACCACCTCTGCACCGTCCTGGAGAAACACCATGTCTTGAGTTTTGACAATTTGAAGTCTTTTAAAAGTATGTGTTTTATTTATAAACGTTTACATGGACTGAAGTCCACTGCAGACGGACCACTTTTGGACAAAATGTCCTCTCCGTTAAAGACAGCTCTTTGTGGAACAGCCTCCCACCTGAGACACGGGATCGTCCCACTCTCAATAGCTTCAAAGGTCAACTCAAAGAATGGTTGAGAAACAAACAGACGTGCAATCGCCGCTAAGTGCACTTTAACACAGGGGTATCTCCTCTTGGACTTTAGATAGCTCATTGTCCCTCTTCAAATAAACGATTAAGTGAAAAGGTTCTGTATATATCTGATGAAAAACAGTATAATAGAGGACCTTTAAGTCCTTTTTGCCAAATGTTCTCTCACCTGCAACCCTTCCCTCTCTCCAGAGACCTGAAGCTGGACAACATCCTGCTGGACGCCGAGGGTCACTGCAAGCTGGCTGACTTTGGGATGTGTAAAGAGGGAATCCTGGAGGGAGTCACCACCACCACCTTCTGTGGGACGCCTGATTACATCGCTCCTGAGGTGACCACACACACACACACACACACACACACACACACACACACGCACACACACACACACACACACACACACACACACACACACACACATGTTTCTGGTATCAGTATTTTACTCCACTACATATTTTTCTGACGACTTTTTACTTTGACTTCTCACACTTTGAACACAAATACCTGTACTTTCTACTTCTTACATGTTGAACCCAAATACCTGTACTTTCTACTTCTTACATGTTGAACTCAAATACCTGTACTTTCTACTTCTTACATGTTGAACTCAAATACCTGTACTTTCTACTTCTTACATGTTGAACTCAAATACCTGTACTTTCTACTTCTTACATGTTGAACTCAAATACCTGTACTTTCTACTTCTTACATGTTGAACCCAAATACCTGTACTTTCTACTTCTTACATGTTGAACTCAAATACCTGTACTTTCTACTTCTTACATGTTGAACCAAATACCTGTACTTTCTACTTCTTACATGTTGAACCCAAATACCTGTACTTTCTACTTCTCTCATGTTGAACTCAAATACCTGTACTTTCTACTTCTCTCATGTTGAACTCAAATACCTGTACTTTCTACTTCTCACATGTTGAACTCAAATACCTGTACTTTCTACTTCTTACATGTTGAACTCAAATACCTGTACTTTCTACTTCTTACATGTTGAACTCAAATACCTGTACTTTCTACTTCTTACATGTTGAACCCAAATACCTGTACTTTCTACTTCTCTTATGTTGAACTCAAATACCTGTACTTTCTACTTCTTACATGTTGAACTCAAATACCTGTACTTTCTACTTCTTACATGTTGAACTCAAATACCTGTACTTTCTACTTCTTACATGTTGAACTCAAATACCTGTACTTTCTACTTCTTACATGTTGAACTCAAATACCTGTACTTTCTACTTCTCACATGTTGAACTCAAATACCTGTACTTTCTACTTCTTACATGTTGAACTCAAATACCTGTACTTTCTACTTCTTACATGTTGAACTCAAATACCTGTACTTTCTACTTCTTACATGTTGAACACAAATACCTGTACTTTCTACTTCTCTCATGTTGAACTCAAATACCTGTACTTTCTACTTCTCTCATGTTGAACTCAAATACCTGTACTTTCTACTTCTCTCATGTTGAACTCAAATACCTGTACTTTCTACTTCTCACATGTTGAACTCAAATACCTGTACTTTCTACTTCTCTCATGTTGAACTCAAATACCTGTACTTTCTACTTCTCTCATGTTGAACTCAAATACCTGTACTTTCTACTTCTCTCATGTTGAACTCAAATACCTGTACTTTCTACTTCTCTCATGTTGAACTCAAATACCTGTACTTTCTACTTCTCACATGTTGAACTCAAATACCTGTACTTTCTACTTCTCTCATGTTGAACTCAAATACCTGTACTTTCTACTTCTCTCATGTTGAACTCAAATACCTGTACTTTCTACTTCTCTCATGTTGAACTCAAATACCTGTACTTTCTACTTCTTACATGTTGAACTCAAATACCTGTACTTTCTACTTCTCTCATGTTGAACTCAAATACCTGTACTTTCTACTTCTTACATGTTGAACTCAAATACCTGTACTTTCTACTTCTTACATGTTGAACTCAAATACCTGTACTTTCTACTTCTCTCATGTTGAACTCAAATACCTGTACTTTCTACTTCTTACATGTTGAACTCAAATACCCTGTACTTTCTACTTCTTACATGTTGAACTCAAATACCTGTACTTTCTACTTCTTACATGTTGAACTCAAATACCTGTACTTTCTACTTCTCACATGTTGAACTCAAATACCTGTACTTTCTACTTCTCTCATGTTGAACTCAAATACCTGTACTTTCTACTTCTCACATGTTGAACTCAAATACCTGTACTTTCTACTTCTCACATGTTGAACCCAAATACCTGTACTTTCTACTTCTCTCATGTTGAACCCAAATACCTGTACTTTCTACTTCTTACATGTTGAACTCAAATACCTGTACTTTCTACTTCTTACATGTTGAACTCAAATACCTGTACTTTCTACTTCTCTCATTTCCCAAACAGCTGGTTCCTTTAGTCTGAATGTGTGTTGGTGCGTGATCATTATTCTTTAGAGTCACTGCGTGCCTATTGGTTTGAACACGATCCGTGTATCCATCACTTCCTGGTCTTCTCTAAAGAAGAGGGACCAATGGAAATGTTGCCGTTGGTCACCATGGAAACATTCATTAGCTAACAATGACATTATTGTTCTGTTGATATAAAGGGAGGTCAGGTACTCTTTAAAGCAGCTGCTAGCTATGGGTACTTTCTACTGAAGGACACTTCAAAGCCTCTTTACTTTGACTTGAGGAAAGAAGTTTAGTCAGTACTTTTACCAGAGTATTTTTAAACACGAGTATCTGTACTTCTTCTTGAGTAACGGATGTGTGTGGTGTGTTTAGATCCTCCAGGAGCTGGACTACGGACCCTCGGTGGACTGGTGGGCTCTCGGGGTCCTGATGTACGAGATGATGGCGGGCCAGCCTCCGTTTGAAGCCGATAACGAGGACGACCTGTTCGAGTCCATCCTCCATGACGACGTCCTGTACCCCGTGTGGCTCAGCAAGGAGGCCGTGTCCATCCTCAAAGCGGTCAGTCACTAGAACACTTGTTCGTCCACTTCCTGTTGTGTCTATCTCGGCGGTTCCCAACTTTGTTCAACTCAGGGTCCCCTGGAGAATCTAAAAGACGTTGACGCCCCACATTCAACCATAAACGATACGGAGGCTAAATAACGTTTTGAGAGTTATTTTTATTTTAATTCTCGTGATCCATCCTCTTCGTTTTTACCTCAAAGTGCGGCATATTGTATTTCACTTCAGAAAGCCACATTTTGATAAAAAATGTCTGTTAATATTCCCATCGTTGTTATACATTGCAATACAAAATACAAACAGTGAAAAGCAGGTTGAATTGCTTTCTCCGTTTTTCCTAAAACAAGTCGTTTATCTCAATGTGAAAGTGCGATACAAATAGTTTGCCACTTATCATGTGGTCAATATTGATGAAAATAATACCAGCCCAAATCGTTGGAAAGGAGACTTCAACTTTGAACCTTTCAAACAATGGACTGCAGCTCTTAAAATACACCGGGATTCTCGGACCCATTTCGTTCAACCATCTCTCGATCCGATTCCTCTTGTTCTTGCATTTCATATTCGCTCCACGACACACACATCAGTCCAAACCTCCATGTGGCACAACCACGCTCAGCCTCGCTCGGCCAGCATGTCCTCCACGTTGTGTTGCTTCTCCATCGTGCTTTCTAAGAGAAGTGAAGCTTTCTTATAAGCATTCAAAGTCACACATTATGAAGAACTCAGGCCCGACTGGACGATGCTGGAACATATCTATAATCATGAGGACTTGTGTTCCTGCTTTGTCTCGTTATCCGCTCTCCTCTGCTTCTCAGGGGCACATGTGTGTGTGTGTGTGTGTGTGTAGGAAGCTGCTTTTTTCTGTGTGTCATATATGTTGATCCATGTTTCCTCCGGAGGAAGAACATTGGAACATTTCCTCTATGTTTTAATCCCTGTGTGTGTGTGTGTGTGTGTGTGTGTGTGCGTGTGTGTGTGTGTATCCGTGTATGGGCGTGTGTGTGTGTGTGTGTGTGCATGTGTGCGTGTATGGGCGTGTGTGTCCGTGCGTGTGTGTGTTTGGGTGTGTGTGTGTGTGTGTGTCCGTGCGTGTGTTTGTGAGTGTGTGTGTGTGTGTGTGTGCATGCATGCGTGCGTGCATGCGTGCGTGAGTGTGTGTGTGTGTGTGTGTGTGTGCGTGCGTGCGTGTGTGTGTGTGTGTGTGTGGGCATGTGTGTGGGCGTGTGTATGTGTGTGGGCATGTGTGTGTGTGTGTGTGTGTTGTGTGTGTGTGTGTGGGCGTGTGTGTGTGGGCGTGTGTGTGTGTGTGTGTGTTTTTGTGTGTGTGTGTGGGCGTGTGTGTGTGTGGGCGTGTGTGTGTGTGTGTGCATGCGTGTATGTGTGTGTGTGCATGTGTGTGTGTGTGTGTGCGTGTGTGTGTGCGTGTGTGTGTGTGCGTGTGTGTGTGTGTGCGTGTGTGTGTGTGTGTGTGTGTGTCTGAGCGTGTCTGTGTGTGTGTGTGTGTGTGCGTGCGTGTGTGTGTGTGTGTCTGAGTGTGTCTGTGTGTGTGTGTGCATGTGTGTGTGTGTGTCTGAGCGTGTCTGTGTGTGTGTGTGTGTGTGTGTGTGGTGTGTGTGTGTGCGTGTGTGTGTGTGTGTCTGTGTGTGTGCGTGCGTGTGTGTGTGTGTCTGTGTGTGTGTGTGTGTGTGTGTGTGTTATGTGTGCGTGCGTGTGTGTGTGTGTGTGTGAGACTCCATTTGGTCCGTTGGTTTATTTGTTTGTCCGGTTGTTTCCATGACCAGTCTCAGTTTACCTTGGCTACTCAATGCAAAGCTTTGTGGGAAAGCGTGTGTTTATGTTGGACAGTGTCTTGGACTCTGACCAGTTACTTGACCGGTCTCTCTGCGCTCTGATTGGACACGGCATGCAGCTGAAGTCACGTGACCAACTCTCTGAGCTCAGCAGCCCGTTCACCACTCATCCAGCTTTCACGGAATTCAGTAAATCCTGCGGAAATGTGTCGAGATATAAAATGATGAGCAAACAGGAGGACAGGGATCCCTGTGTATCGCACATCTGAGCATACGATACGATACGAAGTACTTTATTGATCCCACATTGGGACATGTTTGCGTTGCAGCAGCAGAAAAAGATTGTAGATAAGTAGAAATGAAAAGACTAGAAATAAACCGTCCAAAATGTAAACATCTCAAAAAGAAATAAAATAGCGTTAAAAAAGTAAAAAATATACATGTGGAAAATATACATGAGGAAATACAAATGTACAGTAACAATATACAAATCAGGATATTATATATACATTGATATCACGAGGAATGGATTCTTAAATATTAGGTTTCTGGGAGTTTGTTCCAGATGTGTGGAGCATAATAACTGAACGTCTCCAGGTTTAGTTCTGACTCTGGGACAGAAAGCTGACCGGTCCCTGAAGACCTGAGAGATCTGGAGGTTCATCATTTAGCAGGAGGTCAGACATGTTTGGGCCCAAACCATTCAAAGCTTGATGAAAGGAAGCCAGTGTGAAGACCTCAGAACTGGACTGATCCACTTTCTTAGTGTCAGTGAGGAACCAGTGTAAAGACCTCAGAACTGGACTGATCCACTTTCTTAGTGTCAGTGAGGAACCAGTGTAAAGACCTCAGAACTGGACTGATCCACTTTCTTAGTGTCAGAGAGGAACCAGTGTGAAGACCTCAGAACTGGACTGATCCACTTTCTTAGTGTTAGAGAGGAACCAGTGTGAAGACTTCAGAACTGGACTGATCCACTTTCTTAGTGTTAGAGAGGAACCAGTGTAAAGACTTCA
>CM070497.1:37020210-37045210 GCA_036324585.1 Champsocephalus esox
ACTCATCGTTACTCATACATATACACTTTCACATTAAAAGGTATCAGTATTTATATTCATTATTAATAAGTAATAAGTAATATTGTACGTTTTTCAGTAAGAAGTAGAAAAACTCAGGTGTAAACATGTTCTGTTACAAAGTCCTACATCCAAGTACAAAAGTTTCAGAATCAAATTTTACTTCAGGTACCAAAAGTAAAAGTACTCATTTTCACTTTCAGTATTTTTTTAGTCATCATACAAAAGTATTTGTATTTTATTTATGCATTTATTGGTACCTTTATTAAACCAGGATAGGTCTCATTGAGATTCAAAATAGTATAAAATAACAGTAAATGGAAATACTCAAGTATGTAAAACAAAGTACTTTGTTGCTTTCCACCTCCGCCTCCACACTGATTTCCGCCTCAGCTCACACCTGTTTGAGCGCAGCAGCAGGTAAGCAGCGCTCATTGGTTGACATGTGAAGGGGGCGGGACTTATCAAGGGGGGCGTCTTCCTGGGCTGTGTTTCCAGCCAATCAGCGTGCCGGGTTCAGGGCAGCAGCTCGCAGCCAGCTGAGCTGCGGGTCAGAGAGCGAGCAGATCTGCGAGTTCACACACCGGAGAGAAAGAGGAAAGTTAGCGGCAAAAACAGCCTCTAACACCCGGCCTGAGAGAGGCTTTCTGCGGGGAGAGGCGGTACAATCCTCGGCAGTGTTCTGAGACTGTACGCCCCCAACCCTCCAATAACTGTCACTTCATGGACTAATAAAACTCCTGTCACTTCAAAAACTAACTTGGACCTACTTTTGTCTGCGGAGGGATTTACTGCACCAACATGACTGCTGATAAGGAGAAAAAGAGGTAAGAAGTCATTATTAAATGCTGTGGTGTGTGTTTAGATTCGGCCTCTCTCAGACCTGTGACTGCTGCTCCACTATTGTTGCTATAAATCACAACCACAGCCATAAACTCACACTGGTGATGCGGTTTTAATGCACTTTGACAGGGGTTACACGCATGAGTGATGAGAGTGACAGGAGGCTTAGTTTGCAGAGTGAAATCAGGTTTTTGCGGCATTTAAAACTTACTGTAATGGCTCTTTTAAGCATTATATGTGTTGCTCATTGTGTGGTAGATAGTTCAGGTTTGAGTCAGAAAAGCTGCGGTTTCTCAACATGAAGCTCTCAGTTTCCTGCAAAGCCACAAAGACCTTCACAGAGGATGCTCAGCAGACAGTAGATAATCCACAACAGGCATCGCTTTGCATGTTTCTAAACATAAATATAACTAAAATAAAAAATGTAAAAAGTATTTGCATGTAGAGTTAAGCCATATGTATGTGAAGCAACTCGTACAGCAATCAGCCATAAAGCAGATGAGATGAGTTGGGACACTTCTAGAAGTGCAGTTATCTTTGAAACGTGTGCTTTCCCGTAGAGCTGAGCTACAGGGAAATAATCAGCAATCATTCTGAGAATCGGTTTGTCTTAAAAGTGATTTTTGTCTTGCAGACATAGCTGAGCAAGCCGCCGATGGATTAAGGAGATTGTGTTCTTGTCTCTGTATAAGTTATCTCCCTGGGTCCTCACACTGATGTAAGACCTCACTGCGGACATTGTTCATGCTATTTGATGTTTAACACACCAGCCACAAACCTACAGCTGCACAGGAAACTAATGAGCATGTATTGTAACCTGCGTTAAAGTAATTTACCATGGCAGGAATACTATTCTCCATTTTACATCTTATTAAAGACCTGACTTTGGGTTTCTGATTTAAGACATGCCCCTGGACTCTGAGTTTCCACTCGTTATAGTTTTCACTCATTTTTGTGCAATAATTGCAGAAAAAGCCGTTTCTTTGCGTATGAATGCGATGTTGTGCTCTTCTCGGTTAAATATCATATTAAAGTGATATCTGTGAGTGTCAGATTGTCAACAAAATACATCTTCTTGGACTTTAAGCGGACATGTGTTCTTATTCTTTGGCGTTGTATACACCAGCAAACAACCAAGAGCTGCCCAGGACAATAATCCGCAATTCTTTTGAGTATCGCCTTTTTCAAAGGAATTTTCCTTCCAAAAAACGGCAGAAAATCCCGTTTTTATCCACGTAATATGGAGACTCTGGTTTGTTGTATGTATCACGTGATATCCTTGGGGTTTAGACTGATTTCAGACGCTTGGACTTTGTGTGGACATCTTTTCTTATTTTCTGACATTTTATTCACCAAGCAGGAGCCGTCCGTAATTTGTCATGCTTATGAAAAACAGAGCTGTCGTGCTATTCTCTGTTTTCTAATATATTAAAGTTATATTTTGGGTTTTAAAACTGCCGTAAAAGACATTTAAGACATCACCTTGGACTTTGAGTAACTTAAATGGACATTCTTTATTATGTTCATTCATTTTTCTCGCTGTTTCCACAAATCAAATATGGAGGTTTTGTGCTATTTTATGTTTGTCTACCATAAAGAAGTGATATGTTTAGGGTTAAGGCTGACAACAGAGACCTTTTAGACATCACCTGGGACTCTGAGTAACTTTAATGGACATTTTTGAAACATTATTTCTCCCCGTTGTATGCAACCCTTCAGTATTGACTGTTACATATTTGGTCATTGAATCGGAAGCCACGCCATGTTGTGTCTGCTGGCGCACCAGATGACGGTTTGGTTCTGAAACCACTTTCTTTAAGACACCTGGAAAAAAGGACTCCCTCTCGAGCAGGGTGTCACACTCAATGTCTTCCCGGGCCACATCAGCATTACGGTTGCACTCAAAGGGCCGGTTGTAATTTACATACATATACAGATGTAAATATATAATATATATTAAATAATGTATTATATCACATTGTTGGCCCCGCATTGGATTACAATCAGATCTGGTAATATCTTCCTAAATAACTACGTCTGAAATAATAATTAATAATTCCTTACATTTATTATAGCGCTTTTTCAATGACTCAAAGCGCTTGAAAGAAAGAAAGAAGAAGTCCATGGCAAATAATTGAAAGTAAATATTCAACAATTACACCAATTGTATTGTATATTATATTTTTTGCAAGCTCTTGCGGGCCGCATACATTTAGCTCGCGGGCCGGATTTGGCCCCCGGGCCTTGAGTTTGACATCCCTGAGGGAACACAGGGATTTTTCACCTTTGAGACCATTGACATGCACTCAAACCTATACAACCCACTCAAAGCATAAAGGTGCCTCTTTAAGACACAGACAGGTTCGATAATATAAGAAGTACTTTATTGAACCCAATAAAGCAGCAGCATGAAAATACATGCTCTCGTACAGTGAAAAGAAATACACAAGAAAGTAGAAAATATACATGTTGAATTACAAGTTTAGATATAAGGCAAGTTATTATACATAAGTATGCGAGGCATGGAATATTACAGGTGATCTAACCTGTGGGAAACCCTTAATTTCCTCAGTCAGATGTTTAGGGAAGCAGAAGGTCAATGTGTGTGTGTGTGTGTGTGTGTGTGTGTGTGTGTGTGTGTGTGTGTGTGTGTGTGTGTGTGTGTGTGTGTGTGTGTGTGTGTGTGTGTGTGTGTGTGTGTGTGTGTGTGTGTGTGTGTGTGTGTGTGTGTGTGTGTGTGTGTGTGTGTGTGTGTGTGTGGTGTGTGTGTGTGTGTGGTGTGTGTGTGTGTGTGTGTGTGTGTGTGTGTGTGTGTGTGTGTGTGTGTGTGTGGGTGTGTGTGTGTGTGTGTGTGTGTGGTGTGTGTGTGTGTGTGTGTGTGTGTGTGTGTGTGTGTGTGTGTGTGTGTGTGTGTGTGTGTGTGTGTGTGTGTGTGTGTGTGTGTGTGTCAAAATAAAGTTATGAGACAAACAGCAGCGTTTCCTCCAGCCTCGGTGCTGCGAGCTAATCGGCCATTTTAGGAAAACCTGCAAAGTGTGTCAGGCTGCTCATGAAAAGCGTCTCTGTGTGTGTGTGTGTGTGTGTTGGTGTGTGTGTGTTGGTGACTAGTTTCTGTGTCCTCGTTGATGTGCTTTCTGTCAGTGTGTTTGGATTACACAGTAGCTGCTGCTGCCGCCTGGAAGTCATAATTGCTCTGATAACTTGTATGATTAATGATAGCTGCCTGACACACACACACACACACACGCACACACAGACCATGTTTATTTGAGATGCCGCGCTTTAGATGTATTAATATAGCTCATGTTGATATAAGTTGATTAATTGGAAGGAATGTCTTTGTTTGATTGTCCTGTTTACTTTTAAAGATATTATTGGCCTTTGAGGGCTTATAAATCTATGATTAAAAACAGAGTCATACCAGCAGGAGAGCCGGCTGCCAAGACCACGAGAGAGACAGCAGAAAGGGAGGACGAGTGATAAGCATTTGGAGGTGATATCGATGAACTTAAATCCTGTGAAGAGAGACGGGCAGACTGACGCTGGAGGACTCCTGTCATCGCAGCTCTGCACAAAACCTGTTGACTCCTTCCTGCTTTCTCCCCGTGAGCCCGACATGTACCCAGCGTCCACACACTAGCAGCCGCCCCTGGGGCCACATGGTCCGGTTGGCTCCTGGCTAACCGAGGGAAATGACCCAGAAGAGCCGATTAGATTCTCTCCGAGAGGAAAGGAGCTTCAATACTTCCTTTGTAATCTCCTCTAGGATACAGTGGACCATCCTTAAGGAAAGGAAAAGAAGATAATAGTGTCCCACAATACCTTGCGGTCGCAACCCTGTCGTGGCTCAACATTCGGCCGATTGTTTTCCAACAAGCGCGGATCATGTAGGATACGGTGCTTATTCAGCATTTCACACACGTTATGCTGAGCTTGCCTGAAAGTGCTTTTACGATTTAAACCCTTTTTTATGTCGTAGAACAAAACGTTAAACTGCGTGTGTCTCCATGGAGAGAGAAGTGGTCTCGGTGTGTCCAAAAGCATATGTGTCATATTAAAGTCGAGGTGTCTGGGAAACCTCTCTGTTATTTGTGTCTCACTCCTCATATCACATGTTCTCATGTTGACCCTCGCCTCCCCACTGTGCTGTCCCCCCTCTCCCCCCTCTCCCCCCTCCTCTCTTTTTGCCTCCATGTTTGAGGTCAATACTGTACACTCCCCCTCTCTCCCCTCCTTCAGAACACTGTCTCCTCGCCACTTCCTGTTTCTTGTCTGCCAGCTCCCCTTCTTCCTCTTCCTCTTCCTCTTCCTCTGCTACTGTCACCTGGCAGAGATCCAGACCCCTCCCAGAATCCTTCAGGGCGACCATAAAGTGTGTGTAGCTCCCTAAAGCAAAGTCAAGTTGACTGAGGGATGCACGATATACCTTTTTGCACCCTGGGTTGTTACGAGTGAGTGAAAAACAGGGCATCGTTTGAATTTTTTTTGCATACATTAGTTCCTTTTTTCCACACAAAACATCATGACATCAAATAATAATGCAACGAAAACGTATAATTCTCAACAGAAAACGAAATAAATGTCAATAAGAAAACCACAAAATGAACAGGACAGATGGAATAATATGTGCACGATGTGTAGTAGGGCTGGACGATTAATCGACTTTAAATGGAAATCGCGATTTGAAATGATGCGATTATCAAATTCACATTTCATTTTTCTTGTGTGTCAGTCCTCCACACCAATCAGAAGCGCTGTGCTCCACATGTACCAGCCATTGTTAACCAATCAGTCCGAGTCCGACCCTTGTCAATTAACTACAGGGGTCCCTCAGGGCTCTGTTCTTGGTCCCCTCCTCTTCTCCAGTCATTAGCCCGCATGGTTTTTCGGTTCTTATTGTAAGTCGCTTTGGATAAAAGCGTCAGCTAAATGCAATGTAATGTAATCAGAAGTGGCCCATGATAGAAGGTGATAGACAGATTGATCCAATCACCTGCCAAGTATTTTTGAAATACTTTTCCAAATGGCTTCCAATGGAGCTTTAGATGGTTTCTCGGTCAGGTTAGTAATGCTTCATCGTTTAAATCTATTACAGGGTGAATCTTAAACTGAAGCTCGACTTTAAAGCAACCCAACAGAAGTTTCATGAAAGTTTAGTTCTTTCACTCGTAGCTCGGGCTGCTAGAGACGGGAGAACGTTGATACGACCTTCCTAGCCGGAGAAAAAACAAACAAATATCGCAAATCGAATCGCAATATTTGTCAGAAAACCAGGTATCTGAAATATGACGAGGAGCGATTACATCACATTGCACTAGAATCTCAGTCATGTCTAATACCTACAATGAGTTTGAAAGGAAGTCTAAAGCCAGTCTTCCCTTGTGTTGCACCTGGGGCATCAAAGCTTGTGCCTCATTATCATCTCCAAAATGAATATATTGACTGTTAAAATCACCGTATCAGAATGTAAAAATACACTGTAAAAATGTCCCGAAACACACAGTAGATACCGCATTTAAATCCTTCATGTCACTTGAACTTGGTGTTTCTTTTATAACACAGAGAGAGGTCGTGTTTTTGTACCCCTTCATGTCAAACTTGAGTATCAAGTACTTTTCTTTGGCTGCGGTGCAACCTGGTATAGGTTTCGTGAGAGTGGTGACAAAGTGAAAACCGGTACGAGACTCGCATTCCTTTCTCTTTAAGTCTCTGTAATCCTTTTACACTTCGATCAGATTACACGTCACACCTGTTTTCAGGACTTTGAAACTTATATAAAATATACAGCCCCTCAATCTCTCTCTTTCACCTCTGATCGAAAACACAAGAACGGTAGAGGGGGATTTTAGGTTCATATCAGTATGTAGTGTCTCTACTTTAAAGAGTCCTCTCCTGCTGATGTTCAGGTGGATATCAGTATGTAGTGTCTCTACTTTAAATAGTCCTCTCCTGCTGATGTTCAGGTGTATATCAGTATGTATTGTCTCTACTTTAAAGAGTCCTCTCCTGCTGATGTTCAGGTGTATATCAGTGTGTAGTGTCTCTACTTTAAAGAGTCCTCTCCTGCTGATGTTCAGGTGTATATCAGCGTGTAGTATCTCTACTTTAAAGAGTCCTCTCCTGCTGATGTTCAGGTGTATATCAGTATGTCGTGCCTCTACTTTAAAGAGTCCTCTCTTGCTGATGTTCAGGTGTTATATCAGTATGTAGTGTCTCTACTTTAAAGAGTCCTCTCCTGCTGATGTTCAGGTGTATATCAGTATGTAGTGTCTCTACTTTAAAGAGTCCTCTCCTGCTGATGTTCAGGTGTATATCAGTATGTCGTGCCTCTACTTTAAAGAGTCCTCTCTTGCTGATGTTCAGGTGTTATATCAGTATGTAGTGTCTCTACTTTAAAGAGTCCTCTCCTGCTGATGTTCAGGTGTATATCAGTGTGTAGTGTCTCTACTTTAAAGAGTCCTCTCCTGCTGATGTTCAGGTGTATATCAGTGTGTAGTGTCTCTACTTTAAAGAGTCCTCTCCTGCTGATGTTCAGGTGTATATCAGTATGTAGTGTCTCTACTTTAAAGAGTCCTCTCCTGCTGATGTTCAGGTGTATATCAGTATGTAGTGTCTCTACTTTAAAGAGTCCTCTCCTGCTGATGTTCAGGTGTATATCAGTATGTAGTGCCTCTACTTTAAAGAGTTCAAACTAATAGAACTTACTACAGGGAAGGGAAACCCCCCAGAAACCATCAAATAACCTCTTTTAAAACCTCCCTAATGTTCAGTGCTTCGAGGTTATGACACAGAGGTAGCTTGATGATTGGAGAGATTAATCAAAAGCCACATATTTTCCCAGATACATACTACTGATTATAGAGTGAACAGAGAATGAACCCGTACTGACGTTTAAGAACTTTACCCCACTTCATTATTTCACGTCTGCTTCTCACCTTTTCGTTATAATACATTATGAGCAGTTCTGCTACAACTTTGATATATTGTGTACGTAGATATCAGTGGAAACGATGACGTTGAAGCTTACGGATTACGCGCTCAGGGAGGCCATCGGTGGACGAGAGCAGGATCTCGGCTTCGCTCTAACACCAAGGAGGTCGAGACGACACCCCGCAGTAGTCCTGACAGACCTGGACTCTGCGGACGACATCAGCCTGCTCCCCGACAGCGTGGAGCGAGCACAGGAACTCCTGGACAGAGTGGAGTCAGAGTGTGCCAAGGTGGCCTGAGGCTAAACGCCAAGGAAACTGAGGTTATAAATAATAATAATACATTTTATTTTTAGGCGCCTTTCATGACACCGTACAATTTAACAAAACATAAAAATTAAAAATAAGCTAATAGGCAACAGAACATGATAAAAAAAACACAAACAGGAGATCATGGAGGAGACCGTCAAGTGGACACAAATGGGACATATAGTGGGGGCACTACAGTCCTCAGCTGTAACATCTTACCGGAACATCCACCTCTGACAACAACAGAAGGTGCTTAAAGAAGTCAAGGCCTTCAAGTACCTGGGCTCATGGGTCAAGTCAACCCAGCAAGGTCTTAAGGTGAGGAAGGCCCTTGCATGGAGGGCCCTGAGCGGCAGGACCAGTGTATGGAACTCCAACCTCCCCCGTCCAATCAACCTCAGCTTCTTCGATGCAGCGGGAGAGTCTGTTCTCCTCCATGGCAGTGAATGCTGGACCCTGAAGCCAACCCTGCACACGTCTCTAGACGGATGCTACACCAGAATGTTGCGAGCAGTACTTAACATCAGCCAGAGTGTACATGTAACCAACAACATGCTGTACGAGGGAATACCAAGGGTGAGCGAGGACATGCAGCCAGGAGAATGGGACTAGCAGGACATCGCCAAAGGCATCGAGAGCTGCCGGCCGGCCAATCGGTGCTGTGGGACCCAACACACGGGCATCGGTCACGAGGACATCCCGCACAGGCATACGTGGACGTACTCAAGAACGACGCAAAGTGCCAATGAACTGGCCAGATGTATGGAGACCCGGGGCGAGTGGAAGCGACGGTGGACGGCTCGTCTGACGACGGCCGAGAGAGAGAGAGAGAGAGAGAGAGAGAAGCTGCATCTTTGGCTTAATTGAAGTAGATAGTTTTAATTGTTATGATATTGTGTTGTGGTCGTATTTCAGAGGATTATATGGGTTCATTCTCCGTCTTCTGGTCCCGTCTCCATTCCTGTTTCAAGGGTCAGTTTACCCAACATCGATACTGGTGACATCAATAAGAACGACGGTAGACTTCATGATATGAAAACACGATGATGAAAATAGAGCACGAGATAAACTGGGAAATCTCTAAGTTACATTAAAGTTAAGATATACTTTATTAATCCCCGTGGGGAAACGGTTTCTCTGCATTCGACCCATCCTGTGTTAGGAGCAGTGTGGGTGACGGTGCCTTGCTCAGGGACACCTCGGTAGCACTTGGTCTTGCTGGGACTTGAACTGGTGACCTTCCAGTTGCCTAGCCGAGTGCCTATCGACTTCGCCACCACAAGGTTTCTAATTAACATTTCTTCAGCTTGTCTTACCACCGTCCTTAGTCCAGGCTCACAAAACGCACTCAGAAAACCATTGACCTCCACACCAGGGAGGCAGAAGTGTTAAAATGGTGACGCATGTCTGGGTTTTACGACCACGAAATCGACCTCAATGTGTAGAGAGACGAGAAGAAAGCAACAGAATACGATTATACACTTTATTCAGATTTCCCACAGTGTGTGTGTGTGTGTGGGTGTGTGTGTTTGAATCTGCAGCTTGTTTGTTATTCAGAGTGGTCAGCTGACCTCACACCACCTGTGTCTCTCTCTCTCTCTCTCTCTCTCTCTCTCTCAATCAGCGAGGCTATCCCAACCATCAGCGTGGCGTGGGCGGTTTGTTTGTTTGTGCCAGAAAGTGTGTGTGTGTGTGTGTGTGTTGATGTGTGTGTGTGTGTGCCTCTCTTTCATGACTATCAGAATCATCAGCAATCTCTGCCATCGTTCTTCCCCTGATTGAGCCCAACTCGGGGCCCCTGTCTGGGATAGCTGTTTGTTTCGGGTGTGTGTGTGTGTGTGTGTGTGTGTGTGTGTGTGTGTGTGTGTGAGTTCCAGGACTCCATGTTCCTCAGGATCACAGATTAGCCCGTGCCTTATTGTTGCCCTGTGTTTGTGTTCGGTCCGGCGCCACAACTACAGGAAGACCCACTGTAAGCAAGAAAAGGTGTGTGTGTGTGTGTGTGTGTGTGTGTGTTTGGGTGTGGGCAACCTTTTCATCCTGAACTACCTAAAAATAAGAGAATAACATCTAATGTTCATCGTACATCATTTAGTATTTGATTCAGTCTTCAATCTTTTTTTTCGCAACGTTTTGCAGTTCCTAATATAACTTGGTCACATCGTGATTCATTGGAAGAAGATATAGGATTCAAATTAACCTTTATTGATCCCCGAGTGACATGCAGTGAATACATGGTGTTTTGTGAATTGGAGAAATGGTCTTTTGAGATTCTCCAATGCTAACTTCGGAGGATCGAACAAAAACAATTAAAATGTTAAATTGACCGGACTTCTTTCTGCGGATTGATATGGCTGCACATCGTCTTTTGATCCTCCTCAGCAAATGGTCTGATATGGGAAGATATAGGACCTCTGAGATGTCCAGATAGTCCAATCAGAATCGGCTATTCAACTGAGCCGTGATATAAGTTCAGTAGTGCTGGGGGGAAACGATTATTTCGAAAACGATTAATCGGGCGATTATTTGATCGATTAGTCGACTAATCTAACGATTATTTTTCTGTTGTTCAATTAATAAAAAACGTAATGTAAACAAAACGTAATGTAAAAATAAATTCCACGATACTGTGTCTCAGGGGATCTTAATATGTAACAAACTATTAATGTGTTGTACCAGATTAACGGGAATAATCTCAGCTAACTGACGATACAAACCATGTTTACCAAAACAAAACACAAGTCTCATAAGAAGCATCTAAATGACCCCTGAGCGAAACATGCTAACGGACATTGGCACAGAACTCAAGATAAAAGTACCCTTATTACTCATCGTAGCTGCACAGACAAGATATCCGATTAAAGCTGAGACTCCACAGATCATGTAGGTATATAGTATCATCCCTGAGTGATCCGGACTCGGACAGGGGAAGCAAATACAGACATCACAACACGTACCTTTACAGCTTCTAGGGAGATCGTCTCACCACCGTAGCTGTCAATCTGATCAAAAGACGTGTTCAATGGCATTACAACGAGAAAACACGCGGCTGAATCGGTTAATCCATAGGTTTTTAACGTCTCTGTATAAAAAAATTGATTGAATTTATAATCCATAATTCCATTTTTATGTAAAAATCGGAGAGCAAATGCTAGCTGCTAATGGTAGCCACCACAGCTAGCTGCCGCTTTAAATGTTCCAACATAGCCGTTGTGCTCGTGTGATATGCCAACTCCATTTGGCAAAGACTGCAAATGACAATATCTTTGCGTTTTGGACTAACTTTAAAATATTCCCATGCTTTTGAAGACCTAGGGCGAGATGTTTTCGTTTGAGGGCTTCGTGCGCAATCCTGTGAGGAGGAGGTGGCAGCCGTTTCAGCCTCCATTGTGTTTGAAGTGCGATTGCGAACGGCTTGTTGCTTTGTTTACACACCCATGTGTGTGTAGCGACGCGTCGACGCGGAAATATATCGTCACACAGAAAATATCGTCGCTCCAGCACTAAAGTTCATACGAAAGGACATCTATGAATAGGAAGGTGTTGAACTACGGGGGGATCCATTCTTTGCAGACGTATTGTGTTCTGAACACGGCCTCGCGTCGCCGCTGAGATACAGAAGATCTCAGACCTGCAGACAGTCGCCGTGCCAACGAGTCAACGTGCGGTCAAATGTCCGAGCTTCAGCCGACCTCAAGGAAATCTGTACATCTGTTCTTTAGAGGGGGCGAGGGGAGCGGCAAGGGGGCGACAACACACACACACACACACACACACACACACACACACACACACACACAGCCTGGCACCTGCTCTGGTTGCAGGATCTGTTTCCTATAAGCACTCTTGCCTTGTTATCACAACAATCACACAGCGTTAGGAGGGTAATGTGAGGCCTGTGTTTCTGTGTGTGTGTGTGTGTGTGTGTGTGTGTGTGTGTGTTCATATGTATGTGCGTGTGTCGAACAAAACATATCATTTGGAACCTGAGCTAACACTTGGCATGCATGATGAGAACACATTCTGAATATTTCAATTAGGGTTTCCAGAAACTGACCATGATCAAAATCGATTATTCGGCAGCCCTGGCGAATAATCGATTATTCGACTATTCAACTTCCTTTGGACTTGTAAGTTCGAAGTAGTTCCACGAGGAGGAACTCTTTTTACCTGCCGCTTTGTTCATCTTTAGTCGCACGTGTGAGAGGGAGGGAGGGGCGGGGGCGGGTCGGTGTGAGGGAGAGAGAGGGGTGGGGTCGGTGTGTAGCGTGCTGCAGCAGCAGTCGGCTCTGCACGCAGGCTTCCTCCAAGTTTACAGTAAAACAAACTGGGGGTGTGACCAATGACCATTTAAAATTATTATTACTATTACTATTATTAGCATATATATATATTTATATATATTTTGTGTCTCTGGATCAGTGAGGGGTGCAGAGCATGCGTGGAGCTACACTTGTATTCTGGTGATCGATATAAAACTGCTAAAGCGTCCCGTTGCATCTGCTCTGACATGACGCTGTGTCTGTGCCTCCTTCTCGCACGGTGAGCATGCTGGATGACGCTTCAACGACAGAAACTCAATCCATTTCAAACATGTCCGAATGCTAACGGCTGTTCTCCGTCTCTACTGTGTGTCTCATGACTCGTCACCTTCAAATGGATGAGTCCAGAACACACGCGGTACGAGTTCCAGCTCGTCTTCTCTTTGCTGCTTTTCATTGGTTGTTGTGTCGAGGGTTGGTCAGAGCGGATTAGTGCTAGTCATGTGTTGCTTGAATCAGGCTGCCGTGCTGAAGCCGTCGCCGTCTGCTCGTCACGGAGAGAAAGAGAAGTGGTTTTCAAAAAGCCTTCAGATCATGAATTCTGGGTAATTAAAATACAAGTCAAACATTGAGTTTGATAACTGCCCTTGTTGCCTCTTTAGTTTGTGTATACAATTAGCTATCTCTAATATCGTCTTCAACCTAAAACACCTTCCGCTCGGTGTGTGTGTGTGTGTGTGGTCTAGCATTACTATACTTGTGGGGACCTACATCTGCTTACACAGTCACGTGTGGGGACTCGCCTCCCTTATGGGGACAAATTGGAGGTCCCCATAAGGGATCGTGTGTGTGTGTGTGTGTGTGTGTGTGTGTGTGTGTGTGTGTGTGTGTGTGTGTGTGTGTGTGTGTGTGTGTGTGTGTGTGTGTGTGTGTGGTGTGTGTGTGTGTGTGTGTGTGTGTGTGTGTGTGTGTGTGTGGTGTGTGTGTGTGTGTGTGTGTGTGTGGTTTAGAGTGACGGCGTTACTTCTGTCACAGAGGTTTCAGAATGCCAGGTATGCATATTCTTTTTTACTCGTATTTCACAATCTTGTTATCTGTCTGTCTGTCTGTCTGTCTGTCTGTCTGTCTGTCTGTCTGTCTGTCTGTCTCTCTCTCTGTCTCTCTCTCTCTCTGTCTCTCTGTCTCTCTGTCTGTCTGTCTGTCTGTCTGGGGAAAGCAGCTTCACCCTCACTGACCCCACCAGAACACACACAGGGGGCTGAGAGGGTTACTTTGCACATGTTACAGTTACCAGAATGCAAACACACACCTTTTTCCAGATCAAGATTCAGAGGCTGTAATGAGGTGCACATACAGCTACAGGGCAATGAAAAGGTAACCTATATAATAAAATACAACATTGTGCAAGAAGTCTATCTACACGTCAATAGAATATGATATACAAGAACAGAATGTAAAATTAAATATTGTACAGTTAGACAAAATTAAATTCGGTTCAGTGTTTCCCACAGATCTGAAATATACTTGGGCGGGTGGTGGCAGCGGGGGGGGGAGGGGTGACGTGACGTGACGTGACGTGCAACAACATCATTAACCTTTCTGTTGGTCGCTTGTTAGCAGACCCTTCACGCGATGGCAGAGCGAACAGGTACAGGCAGGACCCGTAGTGATCGCCCTATAGTTTACATTTTAAACTACCCACACATGAACATATGGAAATGGGTTACTGTTTTAAAAAAAAATGTATTTATAAATGTATTTAGGAACCATGTGATTTTTAGTGGGGGTCGACCTCAAATCCTCTAGGGGGGTCCAGGGGCATGCCCCCCCGGTAAGATTTTGTTTTTTATGTTGGAGTTAGATGCATCAATCTGGTGCATTTTGAGGGGGAAATAAAGAGACTTGATCTATGGAAACACCTATATGAAACAGAACTGTATACATTTCAATAATCATAAAATCATGGCCATAACCAACACCATACCATCCATCAACAACAACAACAACAACAACAACAACAACAACATACCATTTCCAATATGAAAAAAACACTGAAACTTGTTTATTAATTTAATTTTGGTTCATTTATAGTTGTGAGTGTGTCTGTGCTCCTGAATCAGCCTCTCCTGTCTCCCTCCTCTCCCCCTGCTCCTCTTTGAAGCAGCAGCAAAGACTAGTTTTCTCTCAACACGTTTTAAAAGTGTATCTTACCTTTTTTCACCTTAATGTGTTTACATAACTGGAGCCCACACCGTCTGAGACCCACTGAGAACTTAGACTAAGTTAACTTTCTAAACACTCAGAGTCCTTCACCTCACCTGAGCTGAGCTGATCCCGAGCTTGAATGACACACAGAGACCAATCAAGGGCTTTGATTTATGGTCTGTATGACAGTGGCCATGTCGGCAGGCCACATCATGTGGACAGCCAGTCACCCTGTGTGAGGCAGGCCACTTAACAGGCCAGAAGGAGGCGAGATCAGTGCAAGGGAGCGAGGGATCATTGTGGTCACGGACGAATAAAAAAAACCAAAAAACTAAATGGGTCGCGAAATATACTTGGGCGGCCGTTAATATACCTGGGCGGGCGCCCGCCCAAGTATAGTCTGTGTGTGGGAAACCCTGCGGTTTATTACGGTGATAACTATTTAGATGAATAAGTAAATTGACAAACAGATGTTTATCGAGGTGCTTAGCATTCTTATTTTTGTTATTTTCAGATATCCTTTGGCAGCTAAGCATGCGATGTGTGTGCATCTTTTGATGTGTCCCGGGTTTCAAAGTGTCTCTGACGTGTGCCGAGCAGAACAAAGGGCCATATCTCAGCGTTCACATCTCTCTCTGGCAGCAGCAGGAACCGCAGCCAGGATTCGTGCCAGGCTTTGTTTCCCGCCTGACCCTCGTTTGATCCAAGATCTCAGAACGCTGCAAAACGCCTGCTGCGGTCGTTACGTTTCCTTCTTGGACGCTATGTTGGATATTTGAGCATATAAATAAACAAGTTTAAGAGCCTAAGCTGTCATTGTTTGGCTCGTGCGCGACATTACTCACTAGGTGTGTGTGTGTGTGTGTGTGTGTGTGTGTGTGTGTGTGTGTGTGTGTGTGTGTGTGTGTGTGTGTGTGTGTGTGTGTGTGTGTGTGTGTGTGTGTGTGTGTGTGTGTGTGTGTGTGTGTTGTGTGTGTGTGTGTGTGTGTGTGTGTGTGTGTGTGTGTGTGTGTGTGTGTGTGTGTGTGTGTGTGTGTGTGTGTGTGTGTGTGTGTGTGTGTGTGTGTGTGTGTGTGTGTGTGTGTGTGTGTGTGTGTGTGTTCTAGCATTACTATACTTGTGGGGACCTACATCTGTTTACAGTCACGTGTGGGGACTCACCTCCCTTTTGGGGACAAATTGGAGGTCCCCATAAGGGAGGTCATTCATTTTAGGGTGAGAACTTGGTTAGGGTTAGACATGTGTTGGTTTACGATAAGTCTCAAGGAAATGTAATGTAATGTCCCCTGAAGTGATGTATACATGGTGTGTGTGTGTGTGGTGTGTTTGACTTCTGGCTTGTGAGTGTGTGTGTGTGTGTGTGTGTGTGTGGCCTTGCATTACTATACTTGTGGGGACCTACATCTGTTTACACAGTCACGTGTGGGGACTCACCTCCCTTATGGGGACAAAATGGAGGTCCCCATAAAGACTTGGTTAGGTTTAGGGTTAGGCATGTGTTGGTTATGGTTAAGGTCAGGATAAGTCTCCAGGAAATGCATGTAAGTCAATGTAATGTCCCATGAAGTGATGTATACATGGTGTGTGTGTGCGTGTGTGAGAGAAATATTAGGAACACTACTTATGAACTCCTGATGAGACTTTATTGATAGGAAAACCTGCCTTTCAAATATAAATAACATACATATTACGGTACTTAGAAGTATATCTGTAGGAAGAACGGAAGCTGTGTTCACTTAAAGCTGTTGGTTTGAATAAGAACATTTAAAGTTGTCTTGTAATATCGTTCTGAGAGTCTGTGCCATGTGACCTGTTTCTAATAAGGAGCTGGGTTTGTAACGGCCGCTTCAGGAAGAGGTTATTTTTAACGGCACTTCGGGGAGTTGTGGCATCGGTTCTGTGAGATAACACCTCGTTTACTTAAAACCGTTAAAATGAACCCTCAAACTGAACGGATTCACGATGAAAGCGCCGTCTTGTTCCAGTGGTACTGAACTGATCTTTTGTCTCGCTCCATCCTCACTCCTCTGGCTGAAACCAACGGCCCGAGAAAGGGAAATAAGCCTCCGGAGTGATGTTGGGTTTGTTTGATACGGGTCCAGCTCTCGTCGGGACGGGTTGGACGCCCGGCTGTGTTTCTTCCACACGGCTGGATCTCATGAACTCAGTCCCCTCTCACACAGACTGTTGTGTCTGCAGAGAACAAGGCAACTGAGGTGAACATCATTCACACCACGCCTTCGGCACTAACTGCGTCACAATGGAGAAAAGTGAAACAATATGAGAGCTGAACAAAGGCAGGACTGGTCGAATCGTTCGTGTAACTTGGCAGCCCCGTTTCCAGGTCCAATCAAAACTAAAAGTCTTAGATCTTCTGGTTTAGTTTGAGCTGCGGGTTAACATGGATTTGGAAGTTCATGCACAGCTACACTGCGACTAAGGGATAGCTTTAGAGCAGGGGTTCTCAAAGTGCGGCCCGCGGGCCAATGGCGGCCCTCGAAATGTTTCTGGCGGCCCGCGATAGTTAATACTGCATGCGTTATACTTTAATCCTCCATGGTCGTATCTCGTAAGAATTAGAATGGAATTTAAGAATGGTCAAACTGCGCCCCCTGGGCTGTCATTCCTAAATTATGAATGACAGCTTGTGGAAAGTTTGCTGGACTACTGGTTGCATGGCAACTAGGCATCTCGCGAGTTGCGGTAATTGGTTACTGCAATAAAGAAAGGATTTGTTTTGGAATTATTTTGTGTTCCGTTTTTTTTTGGGCGGCCCTCGATCCAATATTGGGTACCTAAGTTGGCCCTCACTCATCAAAACTTTGAGAACCCCTGCTTCAGAGCATCCGTCCTCTGCTCGTGGCTGCAGGACAACGTGTGAACCTAGCCTGTGTGACTTTGCGTGTAGAAGCACTTTAGGTTTCCTTTTGGTCACAGTTGGTTTGCTTGTACGTCTTATACCCAAATAAATGTATGTTATTTTACACAATACAGAACAGATCAAAGTTAAATAGTGTGTGTGTGTGTGTGTGTGTGTGTGTGTGTGTGTGTGTGGGGTCAGCGAGTACATCGGATGAAGCGCTGCGACTCTCATTGTTTTGTATCCTGAAAGTGTCTGCTGGGACCTGCAGTAACAACAATGCCCCCCCCAGACCATCAAAGAGTGACACGCACACACACACACACACACACACACACACACACACACACACGGAGAGATAAGGTAATCGTGTTTCTTGTTAATCGTCTGCTATCGTCTCCTTAATGTGTTTCAATTGGAAGCTTCTGTGGGTTCTGGATTACAGCCAGAAGGGAAACTGATTTAAAAATCTCTGTAGTGTCTGTACTTTAAAGAGTCCTCTCCTGCTGATGTTCAGGTGTATATCAGTATGTAGTGTCTGTACTTTAAAGAGTCCTCTCCTGCTGATGTTCAGGTGTATATCAGTATGTAGTGTCTCTACTTTAAAGAGTCCTCTCCTGCTGATGTTCAGGTGTATATCAGTATGTAGTGTCTCTACTTTAAAGAGTCCTCTGCTGCTGATGTTCAGGTGTATATCAGTATGTAGTGTCTCTACTTTAAAGAGTCCTCTCCTGCTGACGTTCAGGTGTATATCAGTGTGTAGAGTCTCTACTTTAAAGAGTCCTCTTCTGCTGATGTTCAGGTGTATATCAGTATGTAGTGTCTCTACTTTAAAGAGTCCTCAGCTGCTGATGTTCAGGTGTATATCAGTATGTAGTGTCTCTACTTTAAAGAGTCCTCTCCTGCTGATGTTCAGGTGTATATCAGTACGTAGTGTCTCTACTTTAAAGAGTCCTCTCCTGCTGGTGTTCAGGTGTATATCAGTATGTAGTGTCTCTACTTTAAAGAGTCCTCTCCTGCTGATGTTCAGCTGTATATCAGTATGTAGTGTCTCTACTTTAAAGAGTCCTCTCCTGCTGGTGTTCAGGTGTATATCAGTATGTAGTGTCTCTACTTTAAAGAGTCCTCTCCTGCTGATGTTCAGGTGTATATCAGTATGTAGTGTCTCTTCTTTAAAGAGTCCTCTCCTGCTGATGTTCAGGTGTATATCAGTATGTAGTGTCTCTACTTTAAAGAGTCCTCTCCTGCTGATGTTCAGGTGTATATCAGTACGTAGTGTCTCTACTTTAAAGAGTCCTCTCCTGCTGGTGTTCAGGTGTATATCAGTATGTAGTGTCTCTACTTTAAAGAGTCCTCTCCTGCTGATGTTCAGCTGTATATCAGTATGTAGTGTCTCTACTTTAAAGAGTCCTCTCCTGCTGGTGTTCAGGTGTATATCAGTATGTAGTGTCTCTTCTTTAAAGAGTCCTCTCCTGCTGGTGTTCAGGTGTATATCAGTATGTAGTGTCTCTACTTTAAAGAGTCCTCTCCTGCTGGTGTTCAGGTGTATATCAGTATGTAGTGTCTCTTCTTTAAAGAGTCCTCTCCTGCTGGTGTTCAGGTGTATATCAGTATGTAGTGTCTCTTCTTTAAAGAGTCCTCTCCTGCTGGTGTTCAGGTGTATATCAGTATGTAGTGTCTCTACTTTAAAGAGTCCTCTCCTGCTGGTGTTCAGGTGTATATCAGTATGTAGTGTCTCTTCTTTAAAGAGTCCTCTCCTGCTGGTGTTCAGGTGTATATCAGTATGTAGTGTCTCTTCTTTAAAGAGTCCTCTCCTGCTGGTGTTCAGGTGTATATCAGTACGTAGTGTCTCTACTTTAAAGAGTCCTCTCCTGCTGGTGTTCAGGTGTATATCAGTACGTAGTGTCTCTACTTTAAAGAGTCCTCTCCTGCTGATGTTCAGGTGTATATCAGTATGTAGTGTCTCTACTTTAAAGAGTCCTCTCCTGCTGATGTTCAGGTGTATATCAGTATGTAGTGTCTCTTCTTTAAAGAGTCCTCTCCTGCTGGTGTTCAGGTGTATATCAGTATGTAGTGTCTCTACTTTAAAGAGTCCTCTCCTGCTGGTGTTCAGGTGTATATCAGTATGTAGTGTCTCTTAGGGCTGGGCGATTTTTTCGGTGTTCACGATTAATTTGCATTTTTACTTTCCTACGGTTTATGAAATGGCTGAACCGAAAAATCGCGATTTTAAAACATTTCTAGATCCGCAGATTCGTTTTTGCTTTAAGGGACTCCGTAGTAGCTTACTCTCTCACTTTCCAGAACGCGCACAAAACTCAGCCACATTGCCTGTGACTCCCCGATCTGCAGCTCTGCCCGATCTGCTGTTGTTATGCTGTGTTCGTTGTTCGTTGTTGAGCACAACAGAGGACTCAGACATTGTACATTACATATATAACTGAAACACGCCTTTTCTCCTCCTCATCTCTTTCATGACTTTTCATTTAATATGGTTTTGAGCTGTAATCAATACTCAAGACAGGAAAAACTTCACGGCTGGTTTCATTTCTGGTAGTTCCGGTTGTTTCATGCTACCCACGTCTGTAAACAAACGTATTCAAATAAACTTTACCTTCATTTAATATTCAGCAATAATAATATCTCGACGTCTATACAGTAGCTGTAGTGTTGGAATCAGTAGGTTTCGGTGTGCAACACTCCGTGTCATATCGCTACTAAATTCACCTCTATAGTAAATGGTATATTAGCCACATGCTAAATGCTAACCGGAGATGAAGGATTTTCAGAATAAAAGCTTAACAACTGCGCACGAGAACTTCTGGTTTTTCAGTATAAAACAGCATTTAAACTGACGGTATGTTTAAGGTACTTTATGCCATCAAAAACATTGATTTTAATTTATTTTAATTTATAACGCTGTGCGCATGTGCAGAGCTGCAGATCGGGTCGTCACATAGCCTACTACAATCACATTCACCGCTCACTGACAGACGTACCATAAAAATGTCCACGAACACAGATGAAGAACTCATTCCTAAAGAAGGTGCTACTTCAGTCGGATGGAAGCGGTTCGGGTTCAAGCGGCCACACAGAGAACAAACAGCTGTTCTGTGTGAGGTCTGTAGAAAGACAACTTCCTAGAAAGTTAAAGGGGTGTTATTTCGTTTGAGGGTATTTTTTTATTATCCATTTCATTATCATTATTTATTATTTGTTGTATTTCATTTTACAAGTTTTGTCAGGGATGGCCGACGAGAGGTTTTTTTTTCAGTTTGATTTAAAAAGAATCTTTGCACATTAATGACAGCCGAGTGCCGTGGTGCTGTTTTTATTTTTATTCTTGAACAACTGATTTGTTCACATCGGCCTAGACTACTTGGTAATCTCATTTATTTGTATTGTGTTAATAAAGAAAATGTGTATTTAAATGTTGCCTTGGTCTGGTTTGTTTAGAAAAAAAACAGAAAAAAATCGAGGTTTAAATCGAAAATTGTCCGTTAGTTAGAAAATAAATCGAGATTTTATTTTTAGGCCAAATCGCCCAGCCCTAGTGTCTCTACTTTAAAGAGTCCTCTCCTGCTGATGTTCAGGTGTATATCAGTGTGTAGTGTCTCTACTTTAAAGAGTCCTCTCCTGCTGATGTTCAGGTGTATATCAGTATGTAGAGTCTCTACTTTAAAGAGTCCTCTCCTGCTGATGTTCAGGTGTATATCAGTGTGTAGTGTCTCTACTTTAAAGAGTCCTCTCCTGCTGATGTTCAGGTGTATATCAGTATGTAGAGTCTCTACTTTAAAGAGTCCTCTCCTGCTGATGTTCAGGTGTATATCAGTGTGTAGTGTCTCTACTTTAAAGAGTCCTCTCCTGCTGATGTTCAGGTGTATATCAGTGTGTAGTGTCTCTACTTTAAAGAGTCCTCTCCTGCTGATGTTCAGGTGTATATCAGTATGTAGAGTCTCTACTTTAAAGAGTCCTCTCCTGCTGATGTTCAGGTGTATATCAGTGTGTAGTGTCTCTACTTTAAAGAGTCCTCTCCTGCTGATGTTCAGGTGTATATCAGTGTGTAGTGTCTCTACTTTAAAGAGTCCTCTCCTGCTGATGTCCAGGTGTATATCAGTATGTAGTGTCTCTACTTTAAAGAGTCCTCTCCTGCTGATGTTCAGGTGTATATCAGTATGTAGTGTCTCTACTTTAAAGAGTCCTCTCCTGCCGATGTTCAGGTGTATATCAGTATGTAGTGTCTCTACTTTAAAGAGTCCTCTCCTGCTGATGTTCAGGTGTATATCAGTATGTCGTGTCTCTACTTTAAAGAGTCCTCTCCTGCTGATGTTCAGGTAGATATCAGTGTGTAGTGTCTCTACTTTAAAGAGTCATAGGGCTTCTTTAAAATGACTTTCTGTCCTCTCCTATTCCTTTAGTAAGCTAATCAACGGCATAAACTGTCCTTTTCATCGTGTGACGTTATTGTTGAACAACGAGGAAATGAAAATAAAGACCGCACACATCTTTAAACGGACGTCCAATTTAAGATTTAGAAAATGGTCTTCTATTAATATCCTCATGTTTAGCGTCTCCGACACGCAGCATAACGTTTAGTCCAATAGCCCTCCGTTGTGAGGATTAGATTGATTGTGTGTTTCTGATGATGGACGAGAGGGACATTATGAAGAAGTTGTCCTTAAATGTCTTCATGTGTGTTTTCATAATGTGGTGAAAACATCAGAAATGCAGGCGTGAAATGTCTGCAGTTTAATAAATGGCAAACCGTGTCGTGAGACTCCAACAAACAACACTTCCTTTTGTGGTTTTAACTTGTGGCTGAACTCCAGTGGAACCAACGGGCACACGCTTCCACTCACATGGAGATTTACGAGACATACGCGACCTCAAAGCGGCTGTCATAAAGTGTGTGTGTGTGTTGTGTGTCTAGTTACGTTGTGAAGCTGTCCCTTTATTGAGGATTGTTTCCATATTTTATTTAGGTTTTTCTATAAAGATTATAAAACATAAAATGAAAGCAGCTGAAAACTTAAAACATTGTACTTTTCTTAATTTAAAATCAATCTATTTCATTGCGTCCCCTCAGTACGCACGCAGCCCCCTCAACCTGAACACACGTCAGCCGATCAGCTCGATACCCCTCGGAGGTTTTAAAGGGGACCTATCATCCAAAATGCACTTTTTTTTTCTTTTTTCTGATGTCTTCTCTCCATCAACATGTGTCCCCGGTGTGTCCCCGGTGTGTCCCGGTGTGTCCCCGGTGTGTCCCGGTGTGTCCCGGTGTGTCAGGGAACTCACGCAGCGGCAGGAAATAAACCCTCTCTCTTCTCCTCCGTACCCAAATCTCTAAAAACGGGGAACAACGGAGCTGATCCAGATGTGCGTCCGATATGACGTAACATCTGAAATGTGGACCCACGGGCCAATCAGAAACGTCGCTATCAGAAACAATGCCCGACTGTTCTGGACGTAATATGGTCGGTGTTTACATTAGCATCGCTAACACTCGGAGCTAAGCTGTGCTGGAGAGCATGTGTGTGAAGAAGCAGGAAGTAGAAAGGAACTCACTTTGTGGTGTAACCGGCAAGAGAGGAAGCCTTTGAGCTCCAGACTGTGTGGAGTACTTGTTCTTCTATGATATAACAGAGAAGGAAGGTGTCTGTCCTCTGAAACGTGTCCCTGTGTTCCGGGTCAGGAGCAGTTCGGAGCGTCGTAAGGAGAAGTCTCGCGACGCGGCTCGCTGCCGGAGGAGCAAAGAGACGGAGGTGTTCTACGAGCTGGCCAATCAGCTGCCTCTCCCTCACAGCGTCAGCTCTCACCTGGACAAGGCCTCCATCATGAGGCTGGCCATCAGCTTCCTGAGGACCCACAAGGTGCTGAACACAGGTAGGAACACACACACACACTCACACAGACACACATTCACCCACACACACAGACACACATTCACACACACACACACACACACAGACACACACACACACACAGACACACACACACACACAGACACACATTCACACACACACACACACACACAGACACACAGACACACATTCACACACACACAGACACACATTCACACACACACACACATACACACACAGACACACACACGCACTAACATACACACACATTCATTCACTTACTCAAACACACACACACAAACATACACACACGTGTGTGTGTGTGTGTGTGTGTGTGTGTGTGTGTGTGTCTGGGAATGTGTGACTAATGTTCCAGTAAAAGGGGAAGCGATGTGTCGGGTCTTTTCTCCTCGCTCGTCCTCTCGTCTCGTTTAAATCCAGAACCACAGGAAGCTCGCCGGAGAGGCAGACCTATTGTTCTGAAATCCCTCCGCCATCTCCGAGTGAGATCAGAGGAACACCCAATCAAACAACGGCAGCGACGGCAGAAAGACCCGATTGTTTCTAACATCGTTAAATCAAGTATCCGTCTGCTTTCGACGGACTTTCTTTCGACGGACTTTCTTTCGCCCACTCGTGATCTCACTTTGATTATGCCCTTCTAATAAACTGCCGCTCATTGTTTGTCTGGGGAAGCGCAAACAACACTTCCCGAAGAGACATGAAGAAGAGGGGACACATGTTGATGTAGAGGAGACATGGAGAAGAGGGGACACATGTTGATGTAGAGGAAACATGGAGAAGAGGGGACACATGTTGATGTAGAAGAGACATGAAGAAGAGGGGACACATGTTGATGTAGAAGAGACATGGAGAAGAGGGGACACATGTTGATGTAGAAGAGACATGAAGAAGAGGGGACACATGTTGATGTAGAAGAGACATGAAGAAGAGGGGACACATGTTGATGTAGAAGAGACATGGAGAAGAGGGGACACATGTTGATGTAGAGGAGACATGGAGAAGAGGGGACACATGTTGATGTAGAAGAGACATGGAGAAGAGGGGACACATGTTGATGTAGAGGAGACATGGAGAAGAGGGGACACATGTTGATGTAGAGGAGACATGGAGAAGAGGGGACACATGTTGATGTAGAAGGGACATGAAGAAGAGGGGACACATGTTGATGTAGAAGAGACATGAAGAAGAGGGGACACATGTTGATGTAGAAGAGACATGAGGAAGAGGGGACACGTGTTGATGTAGAAGAGACATGGAGAAGAGGGGACACATGTTGATGTAGAAGAGACGTGAAGAAGAGGGGACACATGTTGATGTAGAAGAGACATGAGGAAGAGGGGACACATGTTGATGTAGAAGAGACGTGAAGAAGAGGGGACACATGTTGATGTAGAAGAGACATGAGGAAGAGGGGACACATGTTGATGTAGAAGAGACTGAGAAGAGGGGACACATGTTGATATAGAAGAGACATGAAGAAGAGGAGACACATGTTGATGTAGAAGAGACATGAAGAAGAGGGGACACATGTTGATGTAGAAGAGACATGAAGAAGAGGGGACACATCTTCATGCTTCTTCACATCCTCACACGCATTAAGGGTGAGGAAGAAGAGGGAGGAAAGGGAGGAAGGGAGGGAGGACTCTTCAAAGTAAGAAGTGTAATCACATGTAATGTAAATGTTAT
>CM070497.1:37047710-37057710 GCA_036324585.1 Champsocephalus esox
AAGTACAGTAACAAAGTATTTGTACTCCAATACTTCCCACCTCTGAAACACACACACACACACACACACACACACACATCTATAATCCGCCTTGTTGTGTGTGTGCAGGCTGCAGCAGCGTTAGAGACAGCGAGGAGGACGGACAGATGGACAGTTTGTACCTGAAGTCTCTGGAGGGCTTCATCACCGTGGTAACGTCCGACGGGGACATGATATTCCTGTCGGAGAACATCAACAAGTTCATGGGGCTCACGCAGGTACACATATTAAATTACAGCGGGATGAGAGGAGACTTTCCAATCAACTTGAGTCAGTTCCCTTTAAACGTCTGACAGTCTGTGGGGTTTGTTTTTTAGCATGTCGAGCATATGACACACAGGGAATCATACATTATGTTTCTTTACATTTGAGTTTGCAAATGGATGTTTTTTATGTAGTGTTCTTCCTTTACCAGTGAGGCAGGAAAGAAGAAAAAATTATTCTAAAAAAAAATCAGAAATTCTGATAACAGTCAGAAACATTAACGATGAGTTTCACTTTTTTCAGAAATACGAAAAAAAGTCAAAACTCTGAAAAAAATCTGAAAGAAAAATCAGAATTATCGAAAAAGTCAGAAAAGTAAAAATTCAGAAAGAAAGTCAGAAATATTAAAGATAAGTTTCACTTTTTTCTCTGAAAAAGTTAGAATGTTGAAAAACATTTAGAAATATGAAAAAATGCTGTAATTCGTAGAAAAGTCTTAAAGGTCAGAATTCAGGAAATGTCGTACAAATCTGAAAAAAGTCAGAAATATGTTTCACTTTTTTCAGAAATACGAGAACGAATTCAGAATTCTGGAAAAAGTCAGGATTCTGAGAAAAAAGTTGGAATTTTGAGAAAAAAAATCTGAAATTCCTAGAAACGTCTTCAAGGTCAGAATTCGGAAAAACTCAATCAAATCTCAAAAAAAGTCAGAAAAGTTAAAATATGGCAAAAAAGTCCGAATTATGAAAAAAGTCAGAATTCCAAGAAGTCATAAAAGTTAGAATATCGAACAAAATAAATCTAAATTCAGAAAAAAAGTCCAGATTCAGAGAAAAAACGTATTCTTACATTTTCTTATTCCACAAATATATAGTTTTGATTCTTGAAAACTATATATTTGTGAAATAGAAAATGTAAGGATCATTGTGGTCACAGCAGAAACGGGTCAAAAAGTCAGAACATGAGAGTTAATTAAAAAGTTGGGATTGTGAGAGAAAAAAAAAGTCATACTTTGTCTTATTTGTTCATATTTCTCAATCTCCTTTCAGGTGGACATCACTGGTCAGAGCATCTTTGACTTCACCCACCCATGTGACCACGAGGAGATCAGAGAGAATCTCAACCCTGAAGACGTCCGGTCAGCACTCTATATATTCTTCTATACGCTCAAGTTTGAAAATTGATGTTTTCCAGCCCTTTACCTTAAGACCTTTATAATAAGTACGCTGTCCAGTCTTCTTTCTTCAGCTCGGCAGAAACAGATTCCATAGAGCATTTCAAGAAACTTAATGGTATTCAAACGGTCATTTTGTGCTGGAACTTTCCCTTTAACCTGTTAAGCCCCATGGCCCCACTCCTCAATGGTAACGTGTGGGTGGATTTAGGAACTCCCCCTCGATTCCATTGGCTCTGACGGTTAGAAAGAGCTGTCAATCATCAAAATCGACCGATGGGTTCCAGAGACATGGAGAACCCAAATGACCCCAGAAGTGGGTTTTTGTGCTAAACCTCTCTAAAAAGGTCAAAGGTCACTTGTTTTGCATCTATCTTGATACAGGGCACTTATGATATGTTATAGTGTGGATTCAAAGCTTTTAGTCTCCCATCCCATCATCCAAGGCTGGTTTCCACTTTAAGTAATGTGGTTTTTTTGGACGGACACAATTTAAAATTGTTTTACTGTGTTCAATCTGAATTAACTTTAAAATAAAAACATCTATATTGATTCTGAATATTCTACATCCAACTCACGGTTTGTCTTTGCTTTGAGAAGAAAGAGTATTCATGTTCCCCTTTTAGAAGTGAAGGCGCGGGGCTCAACAGGTTGGTGCTACCTGTTGGTGGCTCTGCAGGGTACTTCCTCTGGGACCATGCAGATTCTTCTACACACTCACATCTGAAAGTGGATGTTTTAATTTAGTTTCCCGGCCATTTACTGTAATCCATCAAGACCTCAGTGCTCTTTCTTCAGTGAGGCAGACACAGATTTCATAGAGCATTACACTACATGAGCCGCGTTCACACTGCCGTACTTTCCCCACAAAGGTTCATGAGAACTTAGTTCATGAGAACTCTCTAGTTCTCATGAACTAAGTGCAGATCGCGTTCACACCAGAAACAGTCCCTGAGGGAGGATGAGGCAAATGAAGCCGCTGACGTCACTTCTTCTTCTTCTTCTGCTTTGGGTTTACTGGCAGGCCGCAACCCACTTCACGGCGTATACTGCCGCCCGGAGTCCCCGGCCGGAAGTCCCCGGAGTTGGGCGAAGGCTTCAGTAGCAGCTGCTGGGAGTCCCAGCAGCTGCTACTGAAGCCTTCCGAGTAAATCGCCAGAACGCCGACACCTCCTCATCTCCACCGCTCCCATGTTTTCTTTTGTGTTGCCATAAGTTAGTCTCTCTGCGTTTCTGCGCTGGGCTAATGCTAATGCTAATAATGCTAATGCGAGGAAAATAAAATGGCGGCTTCACAAAACTCTTTGGGAGTTGTACGGGGCGTGGTTTGCAATCCGCCCAGCCAATCAGAAATATAGCTCTTTTCTCACAAAGAGCCGCTCCAAAGTCCCTGCTCTCCAGCAGGGACTTTGGAGCGGGTCAAAAGGTTCGCATGAACTACTTTTAGTCCCGGCTCTTTTTGGTGTGAACGCGATCATGAACTAAGTTCGCATGAACCTTTGTGGGAAAAGTACCGCAGTGTGAACGCGGCTATGGTATTTAAACGGTCAGGAAGTTGCCCTTTGTATCTCCTAACAGTGTTGACCTGTTGGCGGCTCTTCAGGGTACCTCCTCTGGGGACCATGCATATCCACAGAAAGCTGTAGAAGAACTCCAGGGAGCTGCATGTAGTCTTTGGATAGTATTATATCTATAGTGTCCGGCATGTTCCAGCGCTCATGTACAGCGTAAGGGCCCCTATATCATCTTTCAGGGACATACCCCCCCCCATACCCCCCCACCAGCAATCAGCACCCTTCTTGTGTTTGTGGAAAGAAATGAACCCAAGGAAAATAAAACATGCATGTCTGGTGTTACAATCTGTCTCGTGAACAAACACTGGAACAGAGGGTCAGAGACCGTATAGAGGCAGATACTGTGTGTGTGTGTGTGTGTGTGTGTGTGTGTGTGTGTGTGTGTGTGTGTGTGTGTGTGTGTGTGTGTGTGTGTGTGTGTGTGTGTGTGTGTGTGTGTGTGTGTGTGTGTGTGTGTGTGTGTGTGTGTGTGTGTGTGTGTGTGTGTGTGTGTGGTGTGTGTGTGTGTGTGTGTGTGTGTGTGGTGTGTGTGTGTGTGTGTGTGTGTGTGTGTGTGTGTGTGTGTGTGTGTGTGTGTGTGTGTGTGTCACAGAGAGTGTGTAAGTGCGGGATAATGTGGGCAATTACTGCGATGCTAAAAGGTAGCTATGGTTAAAATATAATGTACAGCAGCTCAGGGAAATGTAACGTTTACATCAGGCTCTCTCTCTATTCTGCACACACACACACACACACACACACACACACACACACACCCATTAAGCTGTGGCCACTAAACACACATGTGGAACACAGTTTTAATTGTATAGTCCCTTTAATGCTCGTTCACACACGAACACACACACACTCACACACACACACACAAACACACACACACACACACGCGCTCTTGATTCAGTGAGGCGTAGAGTGTGTTGAAGTGTAACTGTATAAAGATAAAGACACACGTGTGTGTTTGCAGACTGACAAACGACACGCTTCACCACCGCTGCACTCTGACCTGCGTGTGCGTGCGTGTGTGTGTGTGTGTGTGGGTGTGTGCGTGTGTGTGTGTGTGAGTGTGCGTGCGTGTGTGTGTGTGTGTGTGTGTGTGTGTCACATGAAGGGCAGCAGTGATAAGCGAAGAGGCTTATCAGCATGTACGGTTCAGCAGACATGTGGTAACCCTAAAGCTTCCCAGACGTGCTGTGGTAGGCCTGTACATTGAAGCGTTGTGATTGGTCCCCTGCTCCCTGCAGGAAGTGGGTTCCGTCAGAAAGGCAAAGACCTGAACACGGAGAGAGACTTCTTCATGAGGATGAAATGCACCGTGACCAACAGAGGACGCACCGTCAACCTCAAGTCAGCCAGCTGGAAGGTGAGCGAGGGAGGCAGCTGCAACATCTGCAACATCTGCAACACATGCACCATCTGCAACACATGCACCACACGCAACACACGCAACACATGCAACACATGCACCACATGCAACACATGCAACACACGCAACACACGCAACACACGCAACATCTGCAACACATGCACCATCTGCAACACATGCACCACATGCAACACACGCAACACACGCAACACACGCAACACATGCAACACATGCACCACATGCAACACATGCAACACACGCAACACACGCAACACACGCAACACACGCAACACATGCAACACATGCACCACATGCAACACATGCAACACACGCAACACACGCAACACATGCAACACATGCAACACACGCAACACACGCAACACACGCAACACACGCAACACACGCAACACACGCAACACACGCAACACACGCAACACGTGCAACACATGCAACACATGCAACACATGCAACACATGCAACACATGCAACACATGCAACACATGCAACACACGCAACACACGCACCATCTGCACCATCTGCAACACATGCAACACACGCACCATCTGCAACACATGCAACACATGCAACACATGCAACACATGCAACACACGCACCATCTGCACCATCTGCAACACATGCAACACACGCACCATCTGCAACACATGCAACACATGCAACACATGCAACACATGCAACACACGCACCATCTGCACCATCTGCAACACATGCAACACACGCACCATCTGCAACACATGCAACACATGCAACACATGCAACACACGCAACACACGCAACACACGCACCATCTGCACCATCTGCAACACATGCAACACACGCACCATCTGCAACACACGCAACACATGCAACACATGCAACACACGCAACACACGCACCATCTGCAACACATGCAACACATGCAACACACGCAACACACGCACCATCTGCAACACATGCAACACATGCCACACACGCAACACACGCACCATCTGCAACACATGCAACACATGCAACACATGCAACACATGCAACACATGCACCATCTGCAACACACGCAACACATGCAACCTGTCTCTCTCACCTGTGTCTCTCACCTGTGTCTCTCTCTCTCACCTGTGTCTCTCACCTGTGTCTCTCACCTGTGTCTCTCACCTGTGTCTCTCACCTGTGTCTCTCACCTGTGTCTCTCTCCTGTCCTGTAACGTCCCCCTGTCCCCCTCTGCAGGTGCTTCACTGCACGGGGCACCTGAAGATCTACACCAGCGTCCCCCCCCGTGTCCTCTGTGGCTTCGCCGAGCCCCCGCTCACCTGTGCCGTCCTGATGTGCGAACCCATCGCTCACCCCTCCAACATCGACACGCCGCTGGACAGCAAGACCTTCCTGAGCCGACACAGCATGGACATGAAGTTCACCTACTGCGACGACAGGTGAGAACACACACACACACAGACACACACACAGACACACACACAGACACACACACAGACACACACACACACACACACACACACACACACACACACAGACACATACACACACACACACACACAGACAGGCACACACAAACAGGCACACACACACACACACACACACACAGGCACACACACACAGACACGCACACAGACACGCACACACACACACACACACAGACACACACACACACACACACACACACACACACAGGCACACACACACAGACACGCACACAGACACGCACACACACACACACACACACAGACACAGCCACGCACACACGCACACACACACAGACACACACACACACACACACACACACACACACGCACACACACAGACACACACACAGACACACACACACACACACACACTGATTGCTGTGTGTTGACGGAGGCAGCTTGCCAGGCATGGAATATTAATACTTGAATAAGAAGCCGTCACAACATGGTGGGATTCAGACGAGCCTGAAACACCAGAGAGATGAACCACAGCGTCTTCACACCGGGAGAGCTGAGGGAGCAGGGCCGTAAGGGCGTGCTCCTATCGGCCTGACAGTGACACGGACCAGGCAGCGTCCAAATGACCACACACACGCTACAAAGAGACACACAATGACCTTAGAGACCCACAATGACCTTAGAGAGACACACAATGACCTTAAAGAGACACACAATGACCTTAAAGAGACAGAACGTGGACATAGAGACAGAACATGGACATAAAGAGACAGAACATGGACATAGAGACAGAACATGGACACAAAGAGACAGAATATGGACATAGAGACAGAACATGGACATAAAGAGACAGAATATGGACATAGAGACAGAATATGGACATAGAGACAGAACATGGACATAGAGACAGAACATGGACACATAGAGACAGCACATGGACACATAGAGACAGCACATGGACACATAGAGACAGCACATGCACATAGAGACAGAACATGGACATAGAGACAGAACATGGACACAAAGAGACAGCACATGGACACATAGAGACAGCACATGGACACATAGAGACAGCACATGCACATAGAGACAGAACATGGACATAGAGACAGAACATGGACACAAAGAGACAGAACATGGACATACAGAGACAGAACATGGACATAAAGAGACAGAACATGGACATAAAGAGACAGCACATGGACACATAGAGACAGAACATGGACATAAAGAGACAGAACATGGACACAAAGAGACAGAACATGGACATAAAGAGACAGAACATGGACATAAAGAGACAGCACATGGACACATAGAGACAGAACATGGACACAGAGAGACAGAACATGGACATAAAGAGACAGAACATGGACACAAAGAGACGGAACATGGACATAAAGAGACAGAACATGGACATAAAGAGACAGAACATGGACACAAAGAGACGGAACATGGACACAAAGAGACAGAACATGGACACAAAGAGACAGAACATGGACATAAAGAGACAGAACATGGACACAAAGAGACAGAACATGGACACAAAGAGACAGAACATGGACACAAAAAGACAGAACATGGACATAAAGAGACAGAATATGGACACAAAGAGACGGAACATGGACATAAAGAGACGGAACATGGACATAAAGAGACGGAATATGGACATAGAGAGACGGAACATGGACATAAAGAGACAGAACATGGACACAAAGAGACAGCACATGCACATCGAGACAGAACATGGACATAGAGAGACAGCACATGGACACATAGAGACAGCACATGGACATAGAGAGACAGAACATGGACATAGAGAGACAGCACATGGACATAGAGAGACAGCACATGGACATAGAGAGACAGAACATGGACATAGAGACAGAACATGGACATAAAGAGACAGAACATGGACATAGAGAGACAGAACATGGACACATAGAGACAGCACATGGACATAAAGAGACTCAAAATGACTACAAAGATAAAAAATAATTACAGAGATGATAAAAAGGTGCAAACATAGTCAAAACGACATCTACATCTTACAACAAAACTACTACACACACACACACACACACACACACACACACACACACACACACACAGATTGGAGTTACACAAGCACATGCTCGCAGACCTGTAATTTTATCGAATTGCTCATGCAGGACAAAGGTTTCTTTAGAGGTGTGTGTGTGTGTGTGTGTGTGTGTGTGTGTGTGTGTGTGTGTGTGTGTGTGAGTGTGTGTGTGTGTGTGTGTGTGTGTGTGTGTGTGTGTGTGTGTGTGTGTGTGTGTGTGTGTGTGTGTGTGTGTGTGTGTGTGTGTGTGTGTGTGGTGTGTGTGTGTGTGTGTGTGTGTGTGTGTGTGTGTGTGTGTGGTGTGTGTGTGTGTGTGTGTGTGTGTGTGTGTGTGTGTGTGTGTGTGTGTGTGTGTGTGTGTGTGTGTGTGTGTGTGTGTGTGTGTGTGTGTGTGTGTTGGTAATTGGTCAACTCTACTGACCAATTACACAAATTAGTTTTAATTGTGGGCGGATCGGCGGGGACTAAGACTCATTAGAGACGAGAGCGAGGGTTTCCTCGTGTTGGCAGGGCAGCGGCTCGAGGAAGGAAACGAGGAGAGGAAACAAGGAGAGGAGGGATTGAGGGTAAAACGGGAACTGAGAAAGTTATGTGCACCCCTGTCTATAATAGTTTATTATCCATTTTAAGATGCCCTATTCTGCTGTGGGGGTTCCTCTCTTGCCGTGTGTGCTATAGGTCTTAGTTTAAGGGGGCGGGACATCTCTAAGCGGTTGACCAATCGTTGAACAGAGCCCGTTTAAAGGACTCAATGGGCCGTAAAGACAGAGTTACGAAACCCTGCCAGTGGCGTTACATTATTATAAGCTCAACCTCTTTAAAGTAATCAGATGTAATGCATTTTCTAAAACAGAACAACTGTATTTACTGGTATCGCTTTACTTGATTGATCTGCGTCCGCTTCGGGTCCGTTTTCTTTATGTTTCCCTTTTATTATACCTCCCATTCCCCGGCCGTTCCAATTCTTTATTCGGAGATCTCTTTTGTTTCTCTGCCCTCGCTCCACTCTGCGTCTGCCCGTGTTATGACATCTGAAACTCAAAGACTCTTTATTGGCAGGAACATAATGAATCACAGTATTGCCAAAGCACACCGTACAAGGGGGGTAGCAGCGGCTTGGAAGAAGAAAGCAAAACATAATGCAACAATAGTGGCGCACACACACGCGTTGCCAAAGAGCCGAATGAAATCGCATTCCAGACGCTTTCATTCAGCCTCTGTCCTCTTTAAAGCCGCGGGGTCACTTCCTGTTGTTGGTTTGATTAAGTTCTCACAGCTCCGTCTGTTGGGACGAGACTTTGCTTTGAGAGTGGATAAAACAAGCCAGGTGCTGTCGGGTTAACGTGACATGAAACTGAGAAGGCGTTTATTTACTCACTCCAAACAAAGTGAAAGTCGAGAAGTAACTGCAGCTGAACATCATCAGGAGAGGACTCTTTAAAGTAGAGACACTACATACTGATATACACCTGAACATCAGCAGGAGAGGACTCTTTAAAGTAGAGACACTACATACTGATATACACCTGAACATCAGCAGGAGAGAACTCTTTAAAGTAGAGACACTACATACTGATATACACCTGAACATCAGCAGGAGAGGACTCTTTAAAGTAGAGTCACTACATACTGATATACACCTGAACATCAGCAGGAGAGGACTCTTTAAAGTAGAGACACTACATACTGATATACACCTGAACATCAGCAGGAGAGAACTCTTTAAAGTAGAGACACTACATACTGATATACACCTGAACATCAGCAGGAGAGGACTCTTTAAAGTAGAGACACTACATACTGATATACACCTGAACATCAGCAGGAGAGGACTCTTTAAAGTAGAGACACTACATACTGATATACACCTGAACATCAGCAGGAGAGGACTCTTTAAAGTAGAGACACTACACACTGATATACACCTGAACATCAGCAGGAGAGGACTCTTTAAAGTAGAGACACTACACACTGATATACACCTGAACATCAGCAGTAGAGGACTCTTTAAAGGGAAAAAGGGAGCTGGCGAGGAATCAAAGGAACACATATTTAAAAGGATGTAAGCCAGCAGTAGAATAATCCTCATGAACAAAGTGAGCGTGTGACGGGCAGGAAGAGATGATCTGTTCTCAGAA